>JBBPTX010000398.1:0-27525 GCA_038094595.1 Pulveroboletus aff. annulatus
TAGTAGGACTACGCATAACAGCATACATGGTAGTACATGGTCAAGGGGAAGAACTTAGTTCTTTTGTTACACATGGCCTTGGGTGAGGTCGCACATAGTCCTACTAATGCCTGAGGTCTAGCAGGGTCAAAGATTCTGTTGCAAGTATCGACTGCAACAAGGGTGCTAGCCATGGAGTTGCTGGGTCAAGGGAACTGTCAAGGGTATTGACAGGTCAAGGTTACTGCTGTCTAGCTTAACAAATGGGTCAAGGTTCGAAGATAGGACACACGAAGGCTGAAGAGCCAGAGTGTGAAGCATTCACTTAATGGTAGAACAAAGACACAAGAAGTTGAAGATAGATTTCTTGGGACTAACTAGGTGACAAGCCATAGGAAGAACTAAGTTAAGGAAGAGAAATGAAAGGCCCTGTTGAAGGGTTTATATAGTAAAGTGAAAGTGTGATGGTTACATGTCACAATGGTTAAGGGCCAGCATATATGGCATGAGAAGATTAGAAAATATAAGAGTACCTGCACAGTGAAGGATAAGCACACTTATGAGAGGTATGGAATGTTGTAGAATAACATGGAAAGATGCAAGTTAAGCATGAGAAAAGAAAATGTTAGTCTGATAGTGTAAGTAAAGAAAAAGAGAGAGCCCTGTCAGCGAATTGTAACACTCCATGGCCAAGATGTGGTGCATGAGGGCTTTAGGGATGGTGGCCAAATAGTAGCTGATCAAGATATTGTTGTCGGTAATGCTGGCAATGGTATAGTGGTTCTGAAACTGAGCATTATACTCAGTGAGTGAGGGAGAATAGCTGCTGTTCTTGGTGGCAACCATGTGGGTGATGGTAAGCCAGGCAATCACATTGCCAGTAGTATCATGGTGTTTGAACATGGCTAAAAAGGTGTCTCAGAAATCTGACCAAGAGCCCATCAAAATTGAGTCATCAGCTACAATCTTTGATGCTTTGAAAGTATTAGCCCATGTTAATGCAGGGCCCTTGATCATATAAGAGAGAGCGAATGCAATTCACTTCAGGTTGGTGGTGTATACCTCAGTGTTGACATTGAGGTAAAAGACAACAGAGTCAAACCATTGTTTGGCTACCTTGTAATCACCATTGTATTTCTTGAGGGTTCTGATGCATAGTTCAACAGGTTTCTGGGACATGGCAGATGAGGAAAGGTAAGATATCAATGGAAAGATGTGGTCTGTCTAGTGTCTGGGTGTCGGAGATGGTGGGGTTGGTGGGTGAGGTATCTACAACGAGGCAGAAAAACTGTGGGAAAGATTATGAGTAGCACCATGTCTATGTCGGGTTTTCCCTTGATAAGATATAAAAGTGTCCATATACACAAGATAAAGGGTGAAAAATATATAGCTATAACACTGACTGGCAGTTCACCAACAGCATCCTCTAATATCAAGGGCATGTTTATGTTCCTTCTAACTGTGACCTTCACTGCACAATTGTCACACAATGCCATAACCACAACTCTGCAAGACACCCAGGCTATTTGAAAACCCATCAATTCATCACCAGTGAATTTTGATAACCTGGCCTTGCTACTTTCATCCACTCTTATGTTGATGGCTATGCCATCTGCCAGCATAACAAAACAAATACTCACTCCTCCTCCCCCTCACTTGTCCCTATTCCGTCCTCCTGCTCTCACCCATTCCAACAAATCTCTTGTGATCTTATCTCCAATCTCCCACTTTCTGGGGGATTTGACACTCTTTTGGTCATGATGGACCACGGCCTTACTAAGAGGGTAATTCTTTGCCCCATAAAGAAATCTATCACTACCAAGAGCATAGCTGTGCTCTTTTTCCATAAAGTATATCTTTATTTCAGACTCTATGACAAAATCATTTCAGATTGAGGCTCTCAATTCACCTTTATCTTTACAAAAAAACTTGAAAGACTCCTCAACTATGACCTCTCCCTCTTCATAGCATATCACTTTCAAACTGATGGAGAAACTGAATGTGTCAACCAAGAAATCAAGACTTATCTCCACATTTATTATGGTGATCACCCATCTTCCTGGTCCAAACATATTTCCCATGCTGAATTCATGCATAATCACCACCCTCACCCCCACCCTATTACTGGCAAATCTCCATTCTATCTCATGATGGAATATGAACCCTGTGTCCTTCCTTTGGTCATTGTCAAAATTAAAATCCCTACAGTTGAGTTCTATCTCAAAACACACACTGTGCTATAAGACGAAGCCCTTGCCTCCCATAAACTTGCACGACAAGTCATGGTGTTCTGATCTAAGTCAAAATTCATGCCCTTCAAGAAAGAACAGTGAGTTTGGCTGGAGGCTTGAAATCTTAAAAGGTTCATACAAGATCTGAAGTTTGCCACTAAACACAAAGGCCTCTTTGTCATCTTCAATGTCATCTTCCCCATCTTCTATCAGCTTCAACTCCCATAAATGTGGAAAATCCACAACATGTTCCATGCTTTGCTAGTATAGCTCTATCATGAAAACGACATACATGGCCTGAACTTCCCCACACCACCTTTGGATCTAGTCAAAGAACAAGAAGAATATGAAATAGAAAGAGTCATATGACATTGTGGAATGCTGTTGACCTGCCAGTATCTAATCTAATGAAAAGGATATTCCGCAGAAGAAGCTTATGGGAACCAGAGCAGAACTTGAAATATTCATCAGAGTTACTTGATGACTATAAGAAAAGGAACCCCTGTGCTTTCTCCCTCACTTCCACTCCCTTGTCATAGCATAGATAAATCCACTCCAGATACTACTCATGGTCATCAAATTTGCCCACCTCAATTCCATTGCTGCTCCTGCCTTTACCACCAACCCATCCCATGTTATTGCCATCTCCATCAACCCTCACTGAGTATTTCCTACTCTCCCCACTACCCCATAGCCTGTCAACTTCATCACTCTTGTTGTGGATATTCTGCAATCACATGTCTTCCCAACCACCAGATGCATTCAGTCAACTCCTACATTCATCCCTTTATCTGATCAGGAATCTTCCCTAGAGCCTCAGTCGTTCTTAGACATACACTGCCCTCAGCTTATTTCAGTTCCTGACTACATCAATAGCACTTCATCAACCTGTGCCCAAGTGGGTTGGAATACTCAAATTCCCTCCGATGTATCTCCTCATCAACATGTGAATTGAGTTCATGAAGACAGGTTTGAAGATACAAACTATGTTCAGTTCTCTTCCTTTTTATCTGATGATCATCTGCATCTTCCAATTAGCGTATACTTTACTATAGGTTCCTTCATTTATGCATTTTTTGAAGTTACCCAGCAATTGAACCATCTCACTATCCTCATTACCATCTCCAGGCCCATCTCTTCCCATACCACCACTGAACGCTTCATTCACAATCATATCTATCTGGCACACTACAATCTATTCTCCTGGGCATTCCAACTGGGATATGAAGATTTCTTGATTGATGTTGACAGCCATTTTTGAGATCTCACCATCATAGGTTGAGAACTTGGGGACAAAGGCATTCAAGACAATTCTCCTACCCATCGCCAGGCCCTCACTGACTGGTGGAGTGGTCATGATAGACATGACCCTATCTATCTCAGACACCCTCATTACAACCAACAGTGCTTTCAATGCCAACACCTTGCCCATATCCAGCTCTCCTGTCAATACTACACTTGTAATGGCTGCTGATGCCATCCCTCTGGGCATTCCTTATCCAGATGTCCTGATCTGTCTTGTCCTCTTGCCACCTGCCTCACTATGCCTCATAATCCATCCAACTCAACCCCTTCCTGCCACAACTATTACAATTCGTCTGCAGGGCTTATTCTTTTTCTTTGCTTTTGTTATCAGACTAATAATTTCCATTTCTCATGCTTACCATCATTCCTTCCATGTTGTCCCACAATGTTCCATATCCCTTGTAAGTGTGCTTATCCTTCACCATGCAGATACTCTTACCCTTCTGCTCTTCTCACATCAACTGCGCTGGCCCTTAATGTTTCTCTGTCATGCATAAGTTCCATGATGTTCCTTCTATTTCTAACACTGTTTTTCATGCCAGCCCTTAACTTGTGACACATAACTGTCACATCTTTACCCTTCACTATATAAATCCTTCAACAGGATCCTTGATCTCTTTTTCTTAGCTTAGTTCTATCTATGGTCTGTTGCCTAGTTAACCTTTAAGCAATCTACCTTGATTCCTCGTGTCTTCGCTCTACCATTAAGTGAGCGCTTCACTTGACAGTCCTCCCACCTTCATGTGTCTTAGAACTCTAGAACCCTTGACCTGCTTGTCAAGCTAGATGGTGGTTACCTTGATCTGTCATACACCCTTGATGACACCTTTGACCCAGCATTCCTATGGCTGGTCCCTATCACAGTTGATACTCGCAACTGAACCCTTGACCCTACTAGGCTACTTGCATTAGTAGGTCTACATGTGACCATACCCAAGGGCTACGCATAACAAAAGAACTCCTCCTTGATTGTGCATTATCATATATGCCACCCACCATAGATCCCCACAGACACCATAGAACCACTAATCTGCATTGGAACCCTCGAGAACCTCTGCATATTTTGCACTCAGACTCCTCTAATACCCCTGACGATCTCAACCAAGCATATTGGGATGACCCTGACAAGCCCTTACTGGACTCAGATGAAGAATTAGCCACCTGTGACCTCGCCCATAGCTTCTCTGCATCTGTGCAGATACCCCATCCCCAGACTCCCCCATCCCCAACACCCAGACACCAAACCAGCCACATCTTTCCCCCAATTCCTTGTCCTCCGTCCTCCACCATGTTCACAAAACCCCTTGAACTTTGCATTGGTACCCCTGACAAGTACAATGGTGACTATAAGATGGCCAAGCAGTGGCTTGACTCTGTCGTCTTTTACCTCAACGTCAATGCTGACATATATAACTCTGATCCCAAGCGAATTGCCTTCGCTCTCTCCTATATGGCCAAAGGCTTTGTGCTAACATGGGCTAACACTTTCAGAACATCAAAAATTGCAGCCAATGGCTCAATTTCGATAGGCTCTTGGTCAGACTTCTGCAATGCCTATATAATGGCATTCAAACATCATGACACTACCAGCAATGCGATTGCCTGGCTCACCACCACTTGCATAATCACCACCAAGAACAGAGGTTACTTCCCCTCGTTGACTAAGTACAATACTCAGTTCCAGAATCACTATGCCATAGCTGGCATAGTGGACCACAACATCTTGATCAGCTACTATTCCGCTGCCATTCCCAAAGTCCTCATGTGCTGTATGTTACGATTTTCCCTTTTTCTCATCATGCGCTGACGTTCCATGAACTACACACCATATATATCCTTTGTAGCCTATCTTTTCTTTCGTTCTCGCACTACTGAGAACCTCTGTATGTCACTCTCGAGAAAACCACTCATAGCTTTCTTCTTTCCTTTCTTTTATTCATGCCCCACACAAATCCTCTTGTTACCCTTTCTCTTTCTTGCAGATATTCAGATTGGCAGATCTCTCTATCTGTCATATGGATACATAGGCCAGTTATGTGTCAACAACCTCCATGTAGTTCAATTACCATTTAGCCAACTGTCTCCATGTAGCTTACACTATGGCTAGTCATCTTACTCTAGTCTCACTATGGTTAGTTGCCTAGTAGAGTCCTTAGCTTAGTTCTACCTATGGCTTCCCGCCTAGTTACACTAAGCAATCTATCCCTGTTCCTCATGTCTTCGCTCTACCATTAAGTGAGTACTTCACTTGATGGCCACCCACCTTCATGTGTGTTATGTTTTGTCCCCTCATCGTGTCCCATTCACACTGACATTCCGTGAACTACGCTCCATATGTATCCTTTTGTAGCCTATCTTTTTCTTTTGTTCTCACACTACTGAGAACCTCCATATGTCGCTCTCTAGAGAACCATATATCGTTCTCTTCTTTTCTTTCTATATTCATGCTCCACATAAATCCTCTTTTACCCTTTCCCCTTCTCCCAGATATAGTTATCGGTGGATCTCTCTATCTGTCTTATGGTATGGATACATAGGCACATTATGTGTCAACAACCTCCATGTAGTTCGACTACTGTTTAGCCAACTGCCTCCATGTAGTCTACACTACGGTTAGTTGTCTTACTTCTGTCTCACTACAGTTAGTTGTCTAGTATAGTCCCTAGCTTAGTTCTTCCTATGGCTTGTCGCCTAGTTAGCACTAGCAATCTATTCTCCTTTGCTCCTCACATCTTCGTTTTACCATTAAGTGAACGCTTCACACTACGGCTCACCCGCCTTCATGCGTCTTTACCCTTGAACCCATGACCTGTTAGCCAAGCTAGGCAATGGTTATCTTTGACCCATCAAACCCTCTTGATGGTACCTTCAACCCGGCATCCCTACAGCTGGCCTTACATTGTCGTATAAACAAACGACCGAACTCTCGACCCTACTAGGCATTAGTAGGTCTACATGCAACCTTAACCGAGGCCACGTGTAACAATGTGTCTGAAACCCTCAACCCTACGACCCACTAGCCAAGCTAGGCAGCGGTATCCTTCAACCTGTCAAACATCCTTGACGATACCCTTAACCCAGCTTCCCATGGCTGGCCCCACGTCATTGTATATATGAACAACCGACCTTCCTTGACTTTTCTAGGTGTTAATAGATCTACACCTGACCTTACCCTAGGCCATGCGTAACAAAAGAACTAAGCTATCTTCTTGCTCAGATACTATCACATACGCCACCCACCATAGCTTCTCACTGAACCACTTGAACCACTGACCTGCATTGGAACCCTTATAAACCTCTGTGCACCTCGCACTCTGATTCCTCTGATACCTCCAATGATCCCAACCCAGTATACTAGGACAAAGACCCTGACGAGCCTTTATTAGACTCTGACGAAGAACTCGCCACCTGCGACCTAGCCCATAGTTTTTCTACTTCTGTGCAAATACCATGCCCCCAAACATCCCTAACACTCCAACGCCAAACTGGCCACATCTTTCCTCCAATCCCTTGTCCCCCATCATCTACCATATCTACAAAATCCCTCAAACTCTGCATTAGTACTCCAGAGAAATACAACAGAGACTACAAGATGGCTAAGCAATGGCTAGACTCTGTTGTCTTTTACCTCAATGTCAATGCTGAGGTTTACACCACCAATCCCAAAGGAATCGCATTCACTCTCTCATACATGACTAAGGGCCCAGCACTCACATGAGCCAACACCTTTCATGTCTTGAAGATTGTAGCCAATGGCTCAATTTTGATGAACTCCTAGTCTGACTTCCATGACATCTTTATAATGGCGTTCAAACACCACGACACCACTGGCAACACGATTGCCTGGCTCACCATAACCCACATGACCACCACCAAGAACGGTGGATATCTCCCCTTGTTAACTGAGTACAACACTCAGTTCCAGAACCACTATGCCATCGCTGGTATAGTGGACCACAACATCCTGATTACTCTGCCACCATCCCTGAAGTCCTCATGTGCCGCATCCTGGCCATGAAGAAAGTCCTCACCACCATTGACGACTGGTTAAAGAAGGCAGCAACCTTTCAAACTTATATGGAGTATGCTAGAGAAATCACTGCTCACCACAAGACCCCCTCTCGCCACATGTATCACCAGTACACCACTTCTACCCCTGCCAAAGACCCCAATGCCATGGACGTCGATGCTATTCACCTCCAATGACACAATGCCAAAGAGAAGACAGATGTTTCCACTATCGTCAGAAAGAACATATGTCCTCTGCTTGCCCCACATTCACTTTGAATGCCTTGAAGCTGAAGAAGGTCATTTGGAAGGTCATAGAAGAAGAAGTCAAGAATGAAGAAGAAATCCCTCAGCTACAAGAAATAGACAAAGAAGATGAAGAAGAACTCAAGGTGTCTCATATTGCCTTCATCCAGGATTTTTGAAACGGAATGCTGCCTCGACATCAGTAGTTTCTCCCATTACGTGTGCATCTATACTAGTATCTACAACTAAGAAATCGATATGCATTCCCCTACAACTCATCAATTCCTTACACACCATGAAAACTGTTGACACTCATGCCCTTATTGACAGCGGGGCAGACATCAACTGCCTAGACTGGAGCTTCACCCGCAAACACCAACTTCCCCTTGACAAACTCCCAGCTCCTATCCCCGTCAACAACATCAATCAAACTCTGAATGCCAAATGGGCAATCTGCTACACCACCTCCCTATTCACCAACATTGGTGGGATCGCTCAACACGTGTGATTCCATATCATGCACTGCAGATCTAAGAACATGATTCTCAGGATGCCTTAGCTATGACTCACAAATCCCGCCATTGACTGGTCATTGCAAACAATCAACATCCCTGAATCGACAGACAAGTCTGCCTCCCTCTACCATATTCATGTTGCCGACCTCAAATGACACAATGTTGCTCAACCCCAGGCACCCCTCTCAAGACCCCCACACCACATCATGGTTGAAACAATCCCCAACCACATCCTCTCCACATTTCTCAACTTGCCTGATGGAAATCTCTATGTCCAATGTGCACTATACAACAACTCTTGCCAGCAGGTCCTCAAATCAGGTTTCCACTACCACCGGACTCACCTGAAGCTTGTAGCCAAGCTAACCACCACCATGGAACTTGCAGCTGCTGCTGAGAAGGCCAAGCCAAAAGTCACTTTACCAGAGAAATACAAAGACTTCACCCCCGTCTTTGTCAAAGAATCAGTCAACTTCCTTCCTCCATCTCGATCCTATGATTATGAAATCAATATCAAAGACTCATTCTTCCCAAAGATCAGCAAACTCTACCCACTCACTCCTGACGAAAAGAAAGCCACCAAGGACTTCCTTGATGAAAACCTTGCTGCTGGCAAGATATGCCCCTCGAACTCCCCCCAAGCATCACTATTCTTCTTCGTCAAGAAAAAGAACGATAAACTCCACCCCTGCTAAGACTACAGATATTTTAATGAATACACCGTTCATGACACCTATCCTCTACCCTTGATCTCTGATCTCCTTGATAAACTCAAAGGAGCCCACGTCTTCATACACTGGAGATACAACAACATACGTATAAAGGATGGGCATCAATGGAAAGATGCTTTCCTTACCCATAAAGGACTCTTCAAACTCATGGTTATGTTTTTTGGCATGACTAACTCCCCCACAACATTCCAACGATTCATGAACGACTCCTTCCGTGACATGATCATCAAAGGATGGTTAGTTATTTACATGGACGATTTACTTATTTTCTCCCCAGATGACGAAATCCACACTGAATGAACCTGCCGCATCCTCCAATGCATGATGGAACTTGACCTCCACCTCAAATTGGAAAAATGTCAATTTGCTGTCCCTGAAGTAGAATACCTCGGTATGATCATCAAGGAGTGACAGCTTGCCATTGACCCTGTCAAACTCGATGGTATTGCCAAGTAGCCCATACCACAGAAAGTCAAAGATGTCCGCTCCTTCCTTGGGTTCGCTAATTTCTATTGACATTTTATCCCTAGTTATTCCAACATCACCTGACCCCTCATCGACCTCACTAAGAAGACAATGTCCTAGTCTTGGTTGTCCACCCAGCAAACTGCCTTTGAACAACTCAAGGAATTGTTCCTTTGTCAGTCCGTCCTCTTCATGCCAGACATTTCTTGACCCTTCACCATGGCCACCAATGCCTTGAAGTATGCATCGGGGGGTATTCTACTACAATTTAATGCGAATGGGGATTGACATCCCTGTTCCTACTTATTGCAATCATTTTCCTCCTCCGAATGCAATTACAATATCCACAACCGGAAGCTCTTGGCCATCATATGTGGTTTCAAAGCCTGGAGGCAATATCTCCATGGCTCTCTCTTCCCTGTCAAAGTCTTCTCCAATCACAAGAACTTGATGTACTTTCGCTGCTCTCAAGATCTCAACTGATGTCAAGCCCGTTGGCTCCTTGACCTCGCTGACTACAATTATTCAATCACCCATATCTCCAGTACCCAGCTCACCAGCCCCAACGCCCTATCCTGCTGACCTGATCTACTTCCCTACGCTAACTCAGATAACACTGGAGTCACCCTCCTTTCTGATGCCCTCTTCATTTGCCTTATTAATTCCACCTTCTCCAACCATATTGCTTCTGCCTCCACCTTGGACGACCTCATTCTCCACAAACTGCAGGAGATTAACAGCTCTCTTCCCCCTGCCTTTTGCTCTCTCCTCTCTGACTGGCAATACTGTGACAATGCCCTTCAGTACCAAGGATGCGTCTATGTTCCTCCTGATCATGACCTTTGCTGCACTGTTGTTCAACGTTCCCATGACCATGTCTCTGCCAGCCATCCTGGCTATCTTAAAATCCGCCAACTTGTTGCAGGCGAATTCTGGTAACCCAGTCTTGCTACTTACATTTGTTCTTACATTGATGGCTGTGCGGTCTGTCAATGTAACAAGGCAAATACTCACCCCACATCCCCTCTACTCGTCCCTATCCCTTCCTCTTGCTCCTGCCCTTTTCAACAGGTCTCTTGTGATCTAATTACCAATTTTCTGCTCTCTGGGGGATTCAACTCGTTATTAGTCATAGACCACAGCCTTACTAAGGGGGTAATTCTTTGCCCCACTAAGAAATTCATCATGGCAGAAGGTGTCACAGCACTCTTTTCCCACAAGGTTTACCTCTGCTTCAGTCTCTACGATAAAATCATCTCCAATCATGGCCCACAATTTGCCTCTACCTTTGCCAAGGAACTTGGCCAACTCCTCAATTATGATCTTTCCCTCTCCATCGCCTATCATCCTCAGACTGACAGTGAAACTAAATGCGTTAACCAAGAAGTTGAAATGTATCTTCACATCTACTATGGAGACCATCCTTCCATGTGGTCCAAGCACATCTCCCACACCGAATTCATGCACAAACACTGCCCCCATTCTGTTACCGGCAAATCCCCATTTTACCTCATAATGGGGTATGAACCCCGTGCCCTCCCCTTTGTAATCACTGAAACAAATATTCCCACCATCGAATCTCGTCTCAAAGCACTGACTGCCTTATGGGACTAAGCCCTTGCATCACATGAACTTGCATGTCAAGTCATGGCATCCCAGTCTAAGTTGAAATTCGTCCCCTTCGAAAAAGGGCAATGAGTTTGGTGTTACGATTCATTGTGCTGGGCACATCTTTCCCTTTTCTCTTCTTTTCCCCTTGCGCGAATGCTCACTCTTCCGCTCTTCCCCGGTTGCCTGCACCAACCCTTTACCCTTGTCCTTCGGCTCTCCGAGGTATCTCTCACGTATGTCATCATACTTACGTGTCCCTTGTGCACTTATCTCCCTCGTGTTGCCTTATTGCATATGTGTTTCACCTTCTCTCACCGCATGCACCGGCACGTTCGTGTTTCACTCCCACACGTAGGTTCTATCACATTCCATAGCCTTCTTTCACATTCTACCGCCGCTTCCTACGCCAGCCCTTAACCATACCCTAGACCCTGTGACGTTACAGTCACACTGTCACCTTTCACTATATATACCAGTCGATCTGGCCTTATGCCTTTCCCTTAGCTTTGATCTCCCTGCGAATAGATCTAGTCTAGTTCCCAATCGAAGTCTCCTCCTTTGATCCCCTCACCTCTGTGAGTCCTAGTTCGACTCTCGAGTGAACTCTGCACATTGAGGACACTCTCCTCTACATTCCCTCGAACCACCGGGCACTCATCATGCCACCACCGCCGTCTTACTTGATGGTTGACTCCCAGACCCCTGAAGGCTAGGTCGCCAGCAGGGCTACGTGTGACCCTACCCGGGCCACATGTAACATTTGGCTTGAGGCCAGGAATCTTAAAAGGTCTGTCCAATATCTGAAGTTCGATGCAAAATGCGAAGGCCCTTTCGTCATCTCTGATATGATTTCCCTCATCTCCTATCACCTCCAACTCCCACAAACGTGGAAAATTCACAACATGTTCCACACTTTATTATTATCGCCCTATCGCGAAAATGACATCCATGGCCTGAACTACCCCACACTGCCTCTGGATCTTGTCGAAGGGCAAGAAGAATATGAAATAGAACATATCATATGACATCAAGGAATGCCATTGGCCTGCTAGTATCTGATCCGATGGAAGGGATACTCCATGAAAAAAGAATCATGGGAACCTGAGCAGAACCTGAAACATTCATTGGAGTTACTTGACAATTATAAAAGACATCACCCTCGTGCTTTCTTCCTCTCACCCACACCCCCACCACAGCACAAATAACCCCACTTCACCTCCTCCTAATGGCTATTGAATTTACCCACATCAATGCCCCAGCTGCCACACCCTCCACTAATCCCAGTACTGTCCGCATTCCCACTACCAACCCTGAGAGGGTCTCTCCTACTCTCCCCGCCACCCCACGACCTGTCAACTTCACTGCTCTTGTTGGTGATATTCCCCAGTTCCACGTCTTCCCCGTCTTAGGCAGGATTCAATCCTCATCATCGTTTACTCCTCCAAAATGAGGCTAAACTACCATCCATCCACACTGATGTCTAAACTAGTTCCCTGTAGCCTCATTCCTTTGCCCCATCAGGAACCTTCTTCTGAACCTCTTTTCCCACAACCTTTCTCTTCCACACATCATCTCCTCGACATCCACCTATCCCCTTGTAACCCGTGCAGTATAACGCCTTACGAGTCTTTGGTTGTCCTCTTGTTCATCAAAAAAAGAGTGCTGCTTCACTCGATCAACCCAAGCTAGGGTCGCTCTCCACCCCCATCTATGAAATGCTTTGTCTATCCGACTTCCCTTGAGGCTACTCTTTTCTTTCCAACTATCCCTCCTCCCTCTTTCCATTCTCCTATAATACCACCACTACACTCCCTCTTCCCACTATCCTTTGTCATCTAGGTCACCCGGCTCCTCTTCTGGGTTTATACCCCCATCTTGTCCTTCCTCACCACATGGGGAATCCTTTTGTTTGAAATCCAGTGGTTTCTGATGTAGTAAGGGGGTTATGTTATGATTTTCCCTTTTTCTCATTACGCACTGATGTTCCATGGACTACATGTCATATGTATCCTTTGTAGCCTATCTTTTCTTTTGTTCTCACGCTACTGAGAACCTCCATACATCACTCTCAAGAGAACTGCTCATAGCTCTCTTCTTTTCTTTCTTTTATTTGTGCCCCACACAAATCCTCTTGTTACCCTTTCTCTTTCTTGCAGATATTCAGATTGGCAGATCTCTCTATCTGTCATATGGATACATAGGCCAGTTATGTGTCAACAACCTCCATGTAGTTCAATTACCATTTAGCCAACTGCCTCCATATAGCTTACACTATAGCTAGTCATCTTACTCTAGTCTCACTACGGTTAGTTGCCTAGTAGAGTCCTTAGCTTAGTTCTATCTACGGTTTCCCATCTAGTTATACTAAGCAATCTATCCCTGTTTCTCATGTCTTCACTCTACCATTAAGTGAGCACTTTACTTGATGGCCACCCGCCTTTGTGTGTCTAGAACCCTCGACCCTATGACCCACTAGCCAAGCTAGGCAGCAGTATCCTTTGACCCATCAAACATCCTTGACAATACTCTTAACTCAGCTTTCCACAGCTGGCTCCACGTCATCATATATATGAATGACTGACCTTCCTTGACTTTGCTAGACATTAGTAGGTCTATGCACAACCTTACCCTAGGCCATGCGTAACACCATATCCTGGCCATGAAGAAAGTACCTACCACCATTGTTGACTGGTTGAAGAAGGCAGTTATCTTTCAAACCCACATGGAATATGCTTGAGAAATCACAGCTCATCACAAGACCTCTTTCCACCACACCTATCACCAGTACCACCACCCCCACCCCCACCAAAGACCCTAACGCAATGGACGTTGATGCTGTCTGCCTCCAATGACTCTCCTCCACAGAACAAGAGCAGTGTCGAAAAGAAGAATGTTGCTTTAAATGCCAACAGAAAGAACATTGGTCCTTTGAATGCCTTATGACTCTCTTGAGCATCCTGAAGCTGAAGAAAACCATCTGGAAGGTCATAAAAGAAGAAGTTGAGGATGAAGAAGAAATCTCTTGACTTCAAGAGATCGACGATGAAGATAACGAAGAAACCCCAAAGGTCTCTCAAGTCACCTTCACTAAGGATTTTTGAAACAGGAACCTGCCTTGACATTAGCAGTTCCCTCTTTGTTTATGTGTGCACCTGTACTTGTATCTACATCAAAAAATTGATGCATATTCCTCTTCAACTCATCAATCCTTTGCACATTATGAAAACCGTCAATACCTGAGTTCTCATCGACAGTGGGGCAGATATCAACTGCCTTGACTGGAGCTTTGCTCGAAAACACTGATTACCCCTAGAAAAGCTTCCTACCCAAATCTCCATCAACAATATTGATCAAACTCCCAATGGCAAGGGAGCCATTCACTTCACCACTACTCTCTTTATAAATATCAAAGGAATCGTGCAAAATATGTGCTTCCATGTAATGCACTGCAGGTCCAGGAATATGACTCTCGTGATGCCTTGGTTGAGGGCTATGAACCTGTTATTGACTGGTTGTCGTAGGTGATCAACATCCCCAAATCCATAGATGAGTTTGCCTTTCTGTATCACATTTGTGTTGCAGATCTCAAGTGACATAATGATGCCTAACTCTGGGCTCCTTCTTCAAAACCCCCATGCCACATAATGGTTAAAACAGTCCCAGACCATACTCTTTCCACCTTCCTTGATATGCCAGATAGGAATCTCTACATCCATCAGACATTGTATAATAATGCATGCCACCAGATCCTCAAATCTGGATTCCGGTACCACCAGATGCATCCAAAGCTTATTACCAAGCTTACCACTGCCATCAAACTCACAGCTGCTGCCAAAAAGACCAAGCTGAAAGTTACTCTTCCTGATACATACAAAGAATTATGTCAGTATTCACCAAAGAATCTGCCAACTCTCTTCCCCTGTCTAGATCATACAACCACAAAATCAATGTGAAGGACTCTTTCACCCTGAAGATCAGCAAGCTATACCCACTCACCCCAGACAAAAAGAATGCCACTGAAGAATTTCTCAATGAAAATCTCACCATAGGAAAGATTCACCCTTCAAACTCCCTGCAAGTATCGTCCTTCTTCTTTGTCAAAAAGAAAAATGGCAAACTCCGCCCGTGCCAAGACTATAGGTATCTTAATGAACACACCATTTGTGATGCCTACCCCTTTCCGTTGATTTCTGACCTTCTAGATAAGCTCAAAGAAGCTCATGTCTTCACCAAATTCGATGTTTGGTGGGGATACAACAACATACATATAAAAGATGGGCACCAGTGGAATGGAGCCTTCCTTACTTATAAAGGGCTTTTTAAACCTATGGTCATGTTCTTTGGCATGATGAACTCCCCTGTGACATTTCAATGATTTATGAATGATTCCTTCTGCGATATGATCACTGAAGAATGATTAGTCATTTATATGGATGATCTACTCATTTTCTCCCCAGACGATGAAATCCACACTGAACAAACTGGCCATGTCCTTCAACAGATGACAGAATTGGATCTCCACCTCAAACTGGAGAAATGCCAGTTCACTGTCCTAGAAGTCAAGTATCTTGGAATAATTGTTAAAAAGGGACAACTCGCCATGGACCCTGTCAAACTTGATGGTATTGCCAAGTGGTCAACATCCCAGAAAGTCAAGGATGTTTGTTCCTTTCTTGACTTTGCTAACTTCTATAGATGTTTCATTCCTGGTTATTTGAACATTGCCCACCCTCTCATTGATCTCATCAAGAAAACCATCTCCTGGTCCTGGTCTGCTGCTCAACAGACAGCCATTGAACAATTCAAGGAGCTGTTCCTTTGTAAACCTGTCCTCTTCATGCCTGATGTTTCTCAACCTTTTTCCATGGCCACCAATGCATTGAAATACACATTTGAAGGTATTCTCTTACAATCTGACACTAATAGAGAATGACACCCCTGTTCTTACTTATCCCAGTTGTTTTCCTCCACAGAATACAACTATGACATCCATGACCAGGAGCTCTTGGCCATTATACATGGTTTTAAAGCCTGGAGGCAGTACCTCCATAGCTCTCCCTTCCCCGTCAAAGTATTCTCCGATCACAAGAATCTCACATACTTCCACTGACTTCAAGATCTCAATTGACGTCAAGCCCATTGGCTCCTTGACCTTGCTGACTATGACTACACCATCACCCACATACCCAGAACTCAACTAGCTAGCCCTGATGCCCTCTTCTATTGCCCCAATCTTATTCCTCATAACGACTCTAATAACGTTGGTGTTACCCTCCTTCCTGACATACTTTTTGTCCACCTCATCGATACCACCCTAGCCAATCATATTACCTCCACCTTCACCTTCGACAACCTCATCCTCCACAAACTCCAGGAGATTGAGGATATTCTCCCTCCTATCATTGGTTTCTGCCTCTTCAACTAGTAGTTCACTGATGGCATCCTACAATATCAGAAATGTATCTATGTTCCTGACAACTGTGACCTTCACTGCACTATTGTGGCATATTGCCATGACCATGACTCCACTGGCCACTCTGACTATCTGAAAACCTGTCAACTCATTGCTAGTGTATTTTGATGGCCTGGTCTCACTTCCTTTGTTCAATCATACATTGCTAGCTGTGCCATGTGCCAGCACAACAAAATAAACACACACCTGATGTCCCCACTGCTCATTCCTATTCCCTCCTCCTACTCCCATCTATTCTAGCAGATCTCTTGCAACCTGATCATGGATCTCCCTCTATCTAGAGGATTCAACTCGTTATTGGTCATGGTGGACCATGGCCTTACTAAGGGGGTAATTCTTTGCCCCACTAAGAAATTCATCACTGTCAAAGGTATCACCGCACTCTTTTTCCACAAAGTATACCTTTACTTTGGCCTTTATGACAAAATTATTTCAGACCGCAGACCTCAATTTGCCTCCACCTTTGCTAAGGAACTCAAACACCTCCTCAATTACAATCTCTTCCTATCCACTGCCTATCACCCACAGACCGATGGTAAAACTGAACAAGTCAACCAGGAGATCGAAATGTATCTCTATATCTACTGTGAAAACTATTCTTCTACTTGGTCTAATCATGTTTCCTATGCCAAATTCATCCATTATCACTGCCCCTACTCTATCACTGATAAACCCCCTTTTCTTCTTATGATGGGCTATGAACCTCATGCTCTTCCTACAATAATCACAGACATCAGAATCCCCATTGTCAAATCCCAACTCAAAGAGCTGACAGCTCTATGAGATGAGGCCCTTGCTTCCCATGAACTTGTGCATTAAGTCATGGCATTTTAATCTAAGTCAAAGTTCATACCCTTCAAGAAGAGGCAATGAGTTTGGCTGGAAGCTCAGAACTTGAAAAGATCCATTCAAGATCTGAAGTTCACCACAAAATGCAAAGGTCCCTTTATTATCTCTAATGTCATTTCCTCTATCTACTATCGCCTCCAACTCCCTTGAACATGGAAGATCCACAGCACATTCCATGCTTTCTTGTTATTGCCCTATCATGAAAATGATATTCATGGCCCGAACTTCCCCACACCACCTCCAGATCTTGTAGAAAGATGAGAAGAATATGAAATTGAACATATTCTATGGCATTGAGGTATGCCGTCAGCCTGCCAGTATCTGATCTGATGGAAAGGGTACTCCATGGAAGAAAACTCTTGAGAACCTAAACAGAACCTGAAATATTCATCAGAACTACTCAACAACTATAAATAACATCACCCTAATGTCTTCTCCCTTGCATCTGCTCTCCCACCACAACACAGATAGACCCCCTTTACCTCCTTCTCATGGCTATTGAGTTCATCAATGTTGACACCTCCACTGCTGTGCCATCCACAAATACCAACACCATCACTTTTTCTGCTACAAACATTGTATGAGTCTCTCCTACTCTTCCCACCACCCCACAGCCTATCCACTTCACCACTCTTGTGGACAATGTTCCCCAGTCCCATGTCTTCCCCATCTCTGGAAGAATCCAATCCTCTCCTACACTCATATCTCTGCCCTATTGAGAACCTTCTCCTAGACCCTCGTCATTTCTAGACATTCATCGCCCATAGCTAGTCTGAGCTCCAAGTTCTGACTTCCTCACGGCCCAATCCAGGTGGGACTCCCAGATCCCCCTCAATGTGTCTACTCACTGGCATGTCAATCATCTCCACAAAGAGCATTTCACCAATGAGACTTATGTTTGCTTTCATATGTTTTTATCTAACAATCACCTTCAAGTTCCCATTAATGTGTATACTTCAGCTGGTTCCCCTCTCTTCACTTGGTTTAAGACTGCAATGCAATTGAATCACATCACCGCCTTCATTTCTGGCTCAGGCCCAGTCTTTCCTCATACAATCCTCAGCAGGACTATGCACGACTTCATCTACCATGCCCAGTACCAGCTCTACTTCCATGGCTTCCAGTCTAGGTATGACATGTTCCTCTTAGACATTGATAACCACTTCTGATCTCACTACTGTGGATTGAGGGCTTGGCAACAAAGTCCTTTGAGACAGATTGCTGATTCATTGGCAAACCCTTAACAACTAGTGGACTGGTCACAATGGCCAAGACTGCATTTATCTTAGACATCTCCATTTTAACCAGTGTTGTTTCCAATGCAACTGTCTTGGCCATATCCAGTTGACCTGCCAGCAGCATGTCTGCACAGGCTGCCAATGATACACACCTAGTCATTCCCTCACTCACTATCCAGAACCTTCTTGTCCTCTTGTGTCTCATCTCACATCCCCTCACACATTCTCATCCTCTACATTCACACCATGCCAACCCCAAGCCACATTTCATAATGGACAAGTTGTCCATAGAGCCCCTCCTCACCATACCTTCCAACAGTTCTCATCCTCCTCCCAGGGATCATATCATCCTGCGCCATCCTCTCTGTGCACTTCTTCCTCTTATGAAGATGATGATAAGTTGGACAATGTCGACTATGCCAATATCACTGGCTCTCTGGGACCCACCTTTCAGGAATTGTAAGGAATCCTCACCGTAGCTTCAGAGTTACTAAGAGGGTAATGTTATGATTCGTCTGCAGAGCTTATTCTTTTTCTTTGCTTTTGTTATCAGACTAATGATTTCCATTTCTCACACTTACCCTCATCCCTTCCACATCGTCCCACGATGTTCCATATCCCTTATAAGTATGCTTATCCTTCACCACGCAGATGCTCTTACCCTTCTACTCTTCTCACACCAATTGCGCTGGCTCTTAATGTTTCTCTGTCATGCACAAGTTCCATGACGTTCCTTCTATTTCTAACACCGTTTCTCATGCCGGCCCTTAACTTGTGACACATAACTGTTACATCTTTACCCTTTACTATATAAATTCTTCGACAGAATCCTTGATCTCTTTTTCTTAGCTTAGTTCTACCTATGGTCTGTTGCCTAGTTAACCTCTAAGCAATCTACCTTGATTCCTCATGTCTTCACTCTACCATTAAGTGAGTGTTTCACTTGACGGTCCTCCCACCTTCATGTGTCTTAGAACTCTAGAACCCTTAACCTGCTTGTTAAGCTAGACAGCAGTTACCTTGACCTGTCATACATCCTTGATGGCACCTTTGACCCAGCATCCCTACAGCTGGTCTCTGTTGTAGTCAATACTTGCAACTGAACCCTTGACCCAACTAGGCTACTCGCATTAGTAGGTCTATGTGTGACCATACCCAAGGACCACATGTAACAACAATCAAGTAACCTTTCACAACAGTCAGATTGTCTGCTGAATGTCTTTGCACCGCTCATCACAGCATTTGTCCTCTGAAGACTCTTATCACTCTGCTCCTTTGTCTCCCCCTTAGCCATCCTCTTCTATTAAGTAAGAAGACGAACTGAACAATGTAGATTATGTCAACATCATGGGTTCTCCAGGCCTCACATTCTGGGAATTGTAAGATGTCCTCACTATAGCTTTGGAGTTATTAAGGGGGTAATGTTACAATTTGCTTGTAGAGTATATGCTTTTTCCCTTCTTTCTCTATCAGACTAATAGTTTTTCTTCTCACATTGAGCTCACACCCTTTCATGTTGTTCCATGATGTTTCATATCTCTTATCAGCATGCTTATCCCTCACTGCATAGGTACTCTTTCATCTTCTGCTCTTCTCACACCATATGTGCCAGCCCTTAACATCTCTCTCCCACACATGACTTCTCTAATGTTCTTTCACATTCTATCGCAGTTTCCATGTCTACTCTTAGGTGATTCTCATACTGGCCCTCAACAGGTCTTACTCACTATATATACTCATCAGCCAAGCCTTATGCTCCTCTTCTTTAACCTAGTTCTACCTACAGCTTCCATCTAGTTAGCACTAGCAATCCATTTCCTTTGCTCCACAGTCTCCATTCTACTTTTAAGTGAATGCTTCATACTCAGGCTCTTCAGCCTTTGTGTGTTCTAATCCTTGAACCCTCAACTCTATTGCCAAGTTAGGCATAGGTAACCCTTGACACATTGATATCTTCAATGTTACCTTAATCCATCACATTTCTTTAATGGTACTTTAATCTAACAACCCCATAGTCAGTTATCCTTGACACATCAATATTTTCAATGATGTCCTTTGAACCCTTGGCCTTGCTAGACCCTAGGCTCAGTAGATATATGTGCAACCTTATCCAAGGCCACATGCAACAATTTACTGTATACATAGATACATGTTGTGTATCAATCTAGATATATATCTACATATGTTCATTCTCTAGATGCAATATAATTAACATGAGAAGTTAGCCTATAATGGAGATTAATAAGTACATGAGACTACCAGCTGTTGATCTGTTGTGGATGGGTAGAATGGAAGGTGTCAACAGTAATTAAAATAAAGGATCACATCATAATGATGGGGATGACTGATGTGAGGTCTGTGATGATCACAAGATATTAAATACATGTTGTGATCAGTGAGATGAAAGTGAAGAGCTAAAAGTGAATATCCACAGATCTAGAAGGGCCTGTAGATTTCTTGTGTCTGGCATAGTGTCTAAGTTGAGTTTTCCCTTGATAAAATAAAGAGAGCATTTGTGTAAGGTAAAGTTAAAAAATATATAGCTATAACAGTAGAGAGGTGTGAAATAGCAACTGTTTTATATATAATCAAAATTTTCATAGTTACTCTAGCTAAGATAGAACTATACTAGTTAAGGTAAATGAGACTTAGTCATGTATTGCTAAACTGAACCTTATTGTTGTTATTATACAGATATATCTTTCCAAGAAGTAATGTTATAATGACCATAACTTTTGATAACATCTACAATTAGCTCAAATAACCAACATAAAACTTTATTCATAGATAAGATTATCAGTGGTAAAGAAAAGAAAGGGAAGTATGGTTGTGATTATATATATTTTTATTTATTATTAGAATTAACTGGAAAATCATAATCATAATAATATATAAGTTAATCTAACTTTTATGTTTTATTTTAAAAAAGCAAAATAAAATTTTAAGTATCAACTATAGCTTTCTTTGATATAAGAGATAATATAATCTATATGTAAGTAGTGGTTAGCAATATGTGTATATAAACTACATGATGACTAATCATCTATGGTTTGAAGTAGAATTTAGAAGTGTAAAATTAAACACATCTATATAAAGTGAATATGTTTGTTTTATACTAGATCAATCTTTATCTAAACTCTACTTCAAATTACAGTATAGGATTGGTCATCATATGGTTTATCTACACATATTGCTAACCACTACTTACATATAGATTATATTATCTCTTATATCAAAGAAAGCTATAGTTGATACTTAAAATTTTATTTTGCTTTTTTAAAATAAAACATAAAAGTCAGATTGACTTACTTGAGTGAGAAATAAAAGATAATTTGTAGAAAAAATAGAAAAATTTAGAAATTAGATCTACATACAAGAAAACCTCTATAATATATATATATCAAATTAGAATTATGAATACTCCCAAATGCATATATTTATTTAGTCTATCTTTCATATGCGTAGTTATATATATTTTTACTAGATGTGCATTTTTATTTTTATTGAAATTATGCATTTTTATATTTTAAAATGTTATACAAAATACACTATATAGATATATGCATATTTTCATTTATTTTAAAGTTGCACAATTATATTATCTATCATAGAATGTGCAATATTATTTTTTCAATATTGCATAATATTAATATTTAAGATATACAATATTTTTGATGTTATACACTTTTGATTTCTAAGATTTTGCATATTTTTATACTTATTAAAGTTGCATATTTTCATTATTACTATTTTTGCATATTTTTGTATTTTAAAAGTTATACAAAACACAATATATAAATTTATATGTATTTCTTGCCATTTTAAAATTGTATATTTTTATGTTTTGGAAAGTTGCATAGAATATAATATATAGATTTATGCACATATCTTATCATCTTAAAGTTGCATGATTGTATTATCTATTATAGATTGCACAATTCCATTATCTTCAAAGTTGTATGATATTGATATTTTAGATATAAAATAACCCTATCTGAATCTGAATCCAACTAGAAAAAGAGTATTAAAATGTGCTATAGACCAACTTCTATAAGGAAGTTTTTTTAGATTTAGAGTAGAGGCTATTAGAGTATATTATAGATCATATATGTATACATAAATATATAGTGCTGAATAATATATATCTAAGAAGGCTAGATTGGGACATAAAGCTTTTAGTTTAGTTCTTTTATTATTCACTTATCTAAGTACAATCAAATAGTAGTCTTCAAATAGTTTTTACAAGAAAATAATAATCTAGAGAATAATTGTTTCACTAGAATCAAATTGTTAAATCTTTACTTTATCAAAGTTATAGAAAGTCAAGTATATACTAGCATTCTTACTTATATATATTTTTTCTTTTGCAAATAAGCACATTTTTAAAGAAGATATAAGAAATCTATTTAAATAGAATAATGTAAAAGATCATGCTATTGAAAAAATAAATAAAATAAAATAAAAAGTCAATCAATCTATAAGTAACTTTCTAATAAATTGATATGCTATATATAGAAGATAGAACTATATAATTTATATAAGATTTATTTTCTTAAATAAAATACAGAATAATATATAATAAGCTATATTTTGAAAAAAAAAATCTAAAAAAAGCAACCACTTATGCCATAATAGAAATATTACAAAATATAAGACATTATTATTTAGAAAGAAACTCCTAAATTATTGAACTATTAATTCTTTAAATTTCTTTAATCCTTTGACTTATTAGTTTATTTAACAGTTAATTTTTGAATTTTCTAATTTACTAACTTATTAAATTATTGATTTATTAAATCAATCCAATTCAATCTATTGACTTTTGATTGATTGATTCTTTAATCTATTAATCTATTGACTTTTTAATTTATTTATTCCAAAACTCATTGATTCTTTAAATTATTGATCCTCTGATCCATTAATTTATTGTTCCATTGACTTATTCACCCTCTAAAATATTAATCCATTGACTTATTAACCTTTTGACTAATTGATCCTCTAATCTATTGACTTATTAACTTATTGACTCTTTAACCCATTAACTCTTTAATCTATTAACTTATTAATGCTTTAATCTATTGACTCTTTGATTCATTGACTTATCAACTTATTAACCTTCAACCTATTGATCCTCTAATCTATTAATTCTTTGACTTATTGATTCTCATTGATTCATTAAACCATTAATTCATTATCTATGAGTTTCAAGATGAGAGCACATATAGATAGGGTAGTTTAATGAGTGGAGTTCCATTTTTAATGCTGATACACTATTACAACACAACATTGAATATGCTAGGTGCAGAGATAAAAGGCCATCTTATTGGGTCAATGCCAGCTTATATGTTTCTAAACAAGTTTCTACCCACTAACAAGTGGCTTCATTGGTCATCTGCTAATTTTCACATGCATTCTTTCTTGAAGACAATTGCAGCAAAGTTTATGTTGGAAGTTTATAAGAACTTTGTAAATTTGCATTGTGATTTATATTGTAGATATTAATGTGCTGTATTTGACAAATTGACAAAATGTAGCCCATTATCTCCCAATTGCACCTAATTGATTCACATGCTACCCCTAATATTCAAAACTATGAATAATTCTTCTATTAGATTAAACTAGATGTTTACATTTACAATTATCTCTCCTTAACTATTGATTGCAATTCTTTTGCAGTTGAGATTCATGTTAAGTTCAAGTGAAATAAGCATCAAGATGCATTTGAACAGGTAGTCTGCAAGAATAGCAATGGCTATCTGATTTTCTTCATTCATATGATTATAGCTGCAAAAGATACATTTGGATAAATCACCATCTATGCTTTTGCACAGTTGAATGCTTAATATTGCACTTATTTATTTTTCATTCTTATTGTGTGAGACTCTGCATATATTATCTGCTAGGATCAAAAGGGAGCCATTGTTACAGAATCCATCAAGTATAATTAGGAATCAACCCTTGTAGAGTTTTTTCTAATGCTGTTTATGTGTCTTTCTTTAACATTGTGATATTGACATCATAGTCATTAAGGCAAGTGGGGCAGAGGCCAATCAAGTTAGAAAACATTTGAGTGTAGATCAAATATATTATGCTCAAAACTACAATGCAATATAGTAATGGATGCCTTGCAACTCTTATCTTTCCTACTTCAAAACCATAGAGTTTATCATCAATGGGCCACTGTATATGAGAAACTACCACTTATAAGTTAGAAAATGGAAGGAAAGTTTTCATGAAAAATTCATGATATATCTGTCTACTTGAAATATTGAGCAAAGAGGAGATCTACAAAAGGCTGAATGCTGCTGATGTTCATCATGTGCCTACTTACTTGGATTTCAGAGATGTAGAAGTACTACCTCAACAAAAAACTCAAATATATAGTATTTGACACAAGGCTAGACATGTCTGATGAAGAAACAACTCACTTACCACATTCATCATTGCTTTTTCCTCAATATTTTTGGAGATCTTTTAACATAGTTCAATTTAACCCACAAGTTAGTAGCTTCACTTTACGACATACTAATTGGTGAGGTTTTACTCAATTCTATACATGCATCTCAAACTAACATCATTTTACCATCATGTAGCTCATTAGAATATAGTGGATAAGGCTGATGACATCCTTCACCATGACTTTAGTTCTTAAAATGTCATTATATATGAGACTGGATGGTTGGTCAATTGTGATCTATTAAAAATTGCAAGTAGTGTTGAACCTGCTTGGCAAATGGCTTATACTATGCATCTACCTACTACATCTTATGTGACTGTCACAATCATGACTTCCTACCCCTGTCCAAGCCTCACCTCAGCCACTCCATCTACTTCTGATCCATTTTGACCATCTCTGATACACTTTGACCCTTCTTTGCTACAATCCACCTTAGAGTTGTTATAGCTATATATTTTTCACAACCTTTGAGCATATGGATGCTTTCTTATCTTATCAAGGGAAAGCCCAACATAGACATAGAGGATCTGTAAGCCCTTCAAAATCTGTGGGCATTTATCTTCACCTCTTCACTTTCACCCCACTGTTACGGTTTTCTTCTCTTTTCCTTATCACCTCTTTAACCCGCACTTCTCGTCGTATCACTATAGCACAGGTTCCTTTTCTGCTCTTCTCATCCGCCCTGTGCATGGTTCCTTTCCCAACATTATGATATTATATCCGCCTTTTCCCATGGACAGCCTCCCCCCCCAGCCGCTTCTCTCACAGCGGCCTAGTATCCCCTTGCTTACACCAGTACTATTAGTCATCTCATAGTACTTATACCTTGGCTGCATGTACCCATATCCCACTCTTGATCTGCACTGCAAATTCGCACTCATCTTGAGCCTCTTCGTCCCTTGAGTGGCTTTGAACTTCCTAAGGACTCTGTGATATCTCTTCGTGAGCGTCCGACCTTAGTGAAGAACATTAGTCTCTTTCTCTCATTCAAGATGTTTGTTAAAAGCGTAACAAAAGATCAAGAGTCTCCCTCCATCCCTTCTATTTAGAAGTAGGACAAACCCACCACCACCATTGCACCAAGACACTCTTCGTTTCGCCCCCCCTCCGACTCTGAGGACGATTCACCATCATCAGACCTTACACTCTTGACCCCTGAACCTCGTCAAGTAATAGGATCATCCTATGCTCCAAACCCACTATTAAATCCTCTAAGACGACCTCGTCTAAACCCCCCTGCACAAACCCCCATCACCTCGTCACCTCAGACCCCCCCTGCACCCACCCTAGCCACTCTGCCACCTCAGACACTCCCACCACCCATGCCATCAGCACTCCTAGCCATATCTACCCAAAAGTCCGAACTTAAAGCGGCCCTCCCTGCCGACTTCTCTGGAGAACCCCAGAATGCCTCTTAATGGATCAAAGCCATGACCGCATACTTTGCCCTCAACTCTGCCCTCTATGCCGATGACAATGACAAAATTATGACCTCTCTCAATAAAATGAGCAAGGGCTGCGGTGTATCCTTTTCTGAGATGTGGTACGACAAGATGGCTGATCAAAACATTGCCAACACCGAGAAAACCTTCGAGAAATTCACCACGAACTTCGAATCCACCTTTTTCCCCTTTGATATCCAAGCCACTGCTCGCCTGGAACTCCAAACCCTTGTCCAGAAACCAGTCTGTCTCTCCAATGGGAAATGGGACGACAGATTTCAGAAATTCATCACAGACTTCCAGAACCTTGCTGCCCTCACAAAGAACACCAACGAAATGTCCACCATTGATTATTTCTCAGCTGGAGTCGATCGAAACATCGCCAATATGATCCTTCAAACGGACAACATCCCCACCACCCTTGATGCTTGGATCACCAAAGCCAAGCAATTCCATGGGCAACTCGCTTGCATCAACGCTCTTCGCAAAGGAGAAAGGATGCCCTCCCTCATCAACCATGGCTCAGCCCTGACCCCTGACCCAAATGCCATGGACGTCGATACCATCCAAGTCACCAAACTTACCCCAGTCGAATGCGCTAGATGCATCAAAGAAGGACGATGCTTCCGGTGCAGAAAGCCTGGACACAATGCCACCCAATGTTGATCCTTCCCCACCAATGCCTCTTGCCCCCCTCGCCCTCAGAACATTCAAACCGCTACTGTGACGTCCTCCACCCCTGAAACCCCTGTCATCACCCCGACATCGAGACTGGATGCGTATATTGCCCAACTTCGCACTAATAAGAAGGATGAAGGAGAGATCCTTCAGACATTGAAACATTGTTTCGAAGACAACACTGAGGAAAGGATAGCCACCTTAGATACCTCGGATTTTCTCTAGGAAAAGATGCCTCGACGTCTCCTTCCCCTGCTATACTTGTAGGATTACCCAATGAACGAACTTTGTGCCTCC
>JBBPTX010000399.1:0-27431 GCA_038094595.1 Pulveroboletus aff. annulatus
CCCTACTAGCAGCTCGGGGAAGTATAATAATGGTACTCCTCATTTCCAGATATTTTGTCGCCTGAAGAGACGCGAAAAGTTGGGCACTTCGCCATTGACATAGACATCGATGACGACGGGATGCTCCCCACCATTATCACAAGCCCCAAGGACGCGTCCTCACGTGTGTTCGAGTCGGAATCAACAAAGGGCGTTCATCCTCGTCGTGGTACACTCCGAAATTATCCACCCCACGCAAGTTTAGGTGGCTTCATGAAACCAAGGTAGTATTGAAATACAAGGCAGAACTCCTCATTCACGAGGAAGATAAGGAACTCGCTAAAAAGTCTCAATTTACTACCATCGCAGATCCGTTTTTGAGGTTACATATGTGAGTTTTTCTTGCGGTAAGCATTACAAGTTACTTGACATCAGCTCTGTAGATTTATCATCTGAGCTGTAGTCATGTTCTCACTGTACTGCTCATGCATTGTGCGCAGGAGAGCGCTGGCCGAGCGTATAGTCAACCACGTTTAGCCCTTGTAATTTGCACGTCCACCGCGACTACACCAGTCTGAATCGCGGTTTGGCCGATATGTTCTCCGACTGGTAGTCACTGCTGCTTCACTTCTACGCTATCGCGCATTTTGGAGTACGTGTCTTCCTTCCTACTCCAATCGTTTGAGCTGACGCGGTACTAACCCTTGGTTGTTAGAACTAGTCATGGTACTTGTCACTGGCGGATACCCAACGACACCAAAAGTTGGGCTCTTCGCCATTGGCCAGATCCGGATATTTATCGTGACCGGCTGCTCCCCTGCATAATCCAGCGTTGTCACAAGGGCAAGGAGCGTTACATCAAGCGGATTCCGGTCGGAATCAACGACGAGCCCTTTATTCTCTTTGTGGTATACTCCAAGCGTGACCCACTCCCCACCCCACGCAAGTATAGGCGATTTCCCGAAGCTGAAGGCGGAGTTGTTCAGTCACGAGGATGACAAGGAACTTGCCGAGAGATCGCAGTTTACCACAATCGCGGACCCGTTCTTTGAGCATCCCGATGTGAGTTATTATGTGCTGTTGCATCTCGAATTGAAATGTTACAACTGCAGCCCTGAGAGTTCATCATTAGTCATGCATGCTTGCAACAATGGGCTACAACTTGAAGTGGTCCTCTTAAGCATGGCTGTACTATGGACAAGTGGACGACCTGTATTGATAGCTAAAAAAGGCAGCTTACAGCGTCACAGATCTGTCAAAGTGGTGGTCCGACCTATCCTTATTGTTCTCCGATGCGGCCATTGATGTCCATTTTGGGTATGTTTTATTGGAAGCGAGTACCACACTTCGAGGTCCGAGTTTCTGGCGACTTGTGGCAAGCACTTAAGTACTCACTCTTTTGCCGTGCCACTGGGTCACTTCTGTCCCGTCCCACCCTTGTCTCTCCGTGAGTTCTTGTTTTGTGCGCCAGATGTCTGGGCTGATGCTCGTACTTGTTAGAGCTACTAATCATGGTGAACCTCATTGGCGGATACCCTATTGCCTATGACGACGTGAAAAATTGGGCGCTCCGCCACTGGCCAGACATGGACATCTACGATGACGATAAGATCGCAAACATCATCGAAAGTTATCACATGGATCGAGGATGTATCATCCAATGCCCCCCAGTCGAAATCAACGAAGAAGCTATGCTCTTCTTTGTGGTGTACACCATAAATGACCCGCTATCCACACGACGCATGTTCAAGCAAATTCCCGAAACCGAGGCAGCGTTGAGATACAAGTCTGAGCTGTTCAGTCACGAGGAAGACAAGGAACTCGCAGAAAAGTCGCAGTTTACTACGCTCGCAATTCCGTTTATTCATTCATACTTTGTGAGTTTCCGCTTCAATCTGTAGACCGTTTGGTCCTAACGTCGTGTCCCCTCAGGGCGGCTACTGAGACTTCAAGTCACTTATGTTGTCATCTGCACGTTTGGAACAACGAACTATATCAAGTCCACTGAGTCGAGTAGTCGACTCGGAGCGTAACGGAAGCATTGCATTGTAAATACTGGGGTATCTATTTTCTATTTTCTATGAGCTGCAGACGTGTGATCGATCGTCCATCACCACATCCGGAACAGCTCAGCATCGCGGCTACTGCTTCACATTATGCGGTCGTGGCACCGCATGGTGTCGTGTACCACCACGTTCACAGCGGTTCGGCATTGCGGCGTCTGTATCGCATGACGTGCCGCACCGTATGTGGTCCCGGCGTGGTCGCCTCGCTTGCGGTCCTATTCGTATCATCACCATACACCGCAAATTCATCGAAGTCCAGTTACTCAATGACACTCGAATCTACTGCATCCACATCACCTTTAACTTCATGCCCCTCCATCTTGCATGTGCTACAACTTTCAATGGTTTTCAAGGCTCAATGTCAGATCGAACACCCCTGATCTATGCTGCAGACTATTCATCGAGCCTTTCACTCACGGTCAATTATACACCGCACGTGATACCGCTACGATTGACCGAGGTATGATCACCAGACTAGGCGCCAGGACACAGAGCACTATGGACAACGCTGTGAGGGCTCTACACTGCGTCCATCGTGTCCTCCTCTTACTCATATCCGTTGGCAAATTTTAACAAACTGGTGCGGGCCGAGTGGGGAGCAATTAGCTGACGAGAAGAAATCAAGTCTTGAAGCGATATAAAAGGGTGCTTCCTGAAGTGGATACAGGATGGGATCAAGAGCTTTGCAAGCATCCTTCTCTAAACTAATCTGCGCAGAAAGATCTTTCGTAACGATGAGGGGTTTGCACTGGCACCGAACGCCTTCATCTTTTGTGCGATTACCAGCGACACCATCTGATCGGTACTTGAGGTCAGTGGAACTGGGATTTTGTCAAAAGACCTTACTATGATTTAGCAATCTGTGCTTCATTGACCAAGGCGAGCGTGCCAACCGTGATGGTGCGGTACCATCGATAATCCAGGGCGATCTCGGTTGACAACTCTAGAATGCCCCCAGATAGCTGACGCAGTCCTGCAACTGGGACAATGCATTCTCTGGAACGTTGATACATACAGCAGCCAGTATTGAAGTAGGCAAAGGCTAGTAGTAGACTGATATACATCCTTTTTAATCCCAGTTTTCTTTGGCAACCCTCTGCAACAACCGCCTGATAACTGCGCTATTAATATCATACCTCAATCCATCTAGCCGAATCCTGCATCCCGGACCATCTAACCTGAATATCGACACTTCTGTGCCACAAATCAATAGACCGACCAGTTTGGCGTCGTCCTGCATTTGCTGTGCGACGAGGTCCATGTATCTATCCATTTGATACTCATACGTCTCCATAGTCGACTCGTCTCCAGCCTTGCGAACTTTGACTTCAACGAGAAGTAGTGTTTGATCATTGGAAGCGGATTTCGTGGCTTTTGCGACAATGAAATCGGGGACGAAGGTGGAACCACCAGGCACTGCCAGCTCGCCTGTGGATGTCATGGAGTTATTGGCCGCCGAATTGGGCTCGTGATTGCCTGAGTAAAATGAGATAGACGGTGCCATAGGGAGCGGTTCCCTGACTTTGGGTTGTGGCTTGATAAGAAAACGTTGTTGGTACGGAAAGTAGTGGGAGAGAAGGGCGTTGTAAGGCCCGTACCAGGAGGCCTCGAAACGAGGGTTGAATTCAACAATATTTTCCAGCCGCTGAGTAAGCCACTCTTCGGGTTGCAAAGGGGGGATACCAAGAGTCGGCATAATGATAAATGGACTCGCAGTCAATGTTGCTGATACAGGTAAAGCTGTCAGCAATTCATAGTTGACATGACGAATGATGAGCTTGAAACTTACGGGGGGGACATGAGGTCCTAAACACATCTCGCTGCTGATTTTAAAGGGTGTGGACGAAAGGGGACATGACTCCGGGCACATACCAGCAGAGACAATAGGGGCATAGTAGCCACGTTGCACCTTCTGCAGCCGGTGCGGATCAGCACGCAGTGAAAATTTTAATGGACTAACTTATCGAATAAAAGGATAATGGGTTGGGTTGCAGAGGGCCGCAGCAATTACGACAAGTGTCCGTACGGTGAAACATGTCAGAGTCACATCAGCTGACAGCAAATGATCAAAGTATGACATCCAAAAGATAGATGAACGACAGAACTTGCTGTAGAACATGACAGGTGTGACAGTGCGTGCTGTGGAACTATTCTGCCTGCCAGAATCTCTCGAGCCAGAAAACGATTAAAGCAGGTCGATCGTGCAGCGGAGTGGACAAAAGTGAAACGGTGCCCTTTCAGTGACAAATAGGATGCAGAACTTGCTGCAAACCTGCCAGTGTTTTTACTAACTCAGGCTCGCCTGCGGTTGCACGTGACTGTATAAATTTAAAATGTCTGCCGTTCAGATGCTTGCACACCTTCAGCTTGAACCACAAGTGCAACCGGAACATTGATCATCGAGTTGCCCACAACTCTGATTCTACGTCTTTCTATACTTGTCCCCCGTGAGCTCTGCTGCTGAATGGCTGTGTGTTGAGTGTCCTGGCTGACGCCCCTCATTGAAGTTCTGGTTGTTAAAACTAGTCATGGTACTCCTCATTGGTGGATACCCCATGGCCCGGACCGACGCTAAAAGTTGGGCGCTTCGCCATTGGCCGGACATGGACGTCTATGACGACAAAAGGCTCCCAAATATTATCGAACGTTATCACAGGGCTCAAGGACGTGTCCTAAGGTGCATTCCAGTCGGAATCAACAAGCCGCAATCTACGCTTCTCTTCGTGGTATATTCCAAACGCGATCCGCTGTCCACCCCACAAACGTACACGCGATTTACCGAAACCGAGAGAGCATTGCGGTTCAAGGCGCAGATGTTCAGTCTCGAGGAGGACAAGGAACTTGCTGAGAAATCGCAGTTTACTACAGTTGCAGATCCGTTCTTCGAATATATCGGTGTGAGTTTCTTCCTCCAGCCACCGGCTGCGAAGTCTTGAGTACCTGAATGTCGTGTCTCTGCAGCATTAAGAGTTTCGAGTTACATGCTATTTGTCACGGTTCGCAGACGACTGTGCATGTCAGTTTAATGCTTTTCTTCTTTTGGCCGCGAGATGTATTGGTGTCCCCATCCTGGTGGATTGCATCCAACGTTAGTCAAGATTTTGGCGCTCTCTAACCGATCGTGTTCCTTGTATCCGTTTGGCATTCATAGGTGTATCTTTTTAAGCCCATTTCTGTCTTGTGTTGGCGTACGCACATTATGTAGAACAATCTAGCTAATCTAAGGGCTCCCTAATCCCACTCTTCTGGGTCGCGGATGCCCCGATGTGAGGTTGCCCCCCCACAGGTCCGCCGTTCCTGCCGGCCGTTTTAGACGCCAACCCAATGTATGAACTGCGGATTCAGTTTTCCTTGCGGCCGAGTGGGCTTGCGCTTGTTGTATCATGATGGATTAACATATACTCGGACCCCGAAGGGGTGGCCGTCGTACGATTGGAAATGGGGTGGGTATCAAGGTTGGAGGGGCTTGAGGTAATTAGTCTTGGGGCAGCCTACGCTTTTGATGGTCGGCGCGAGTGTCAGCGCCGTATCTTGAGGCACTAGTTAAAGTTTTCCTCTTCCCCTCCTGACCCTCTACATCTCATCCCCTGCGGCTAAGCTGTAAGCATATTTGGACCACTCGGAACGACAACGACGTCATACAAATTTGCCAGCGGAATGGCATGCTGACATCATGGTATGCTCAGGGACATATATAAGAGGACAGTAGCTCGTACGGATCCCCATCTTGTTCTCTCCCTCTCTCCCGCGAGTCAATAGAGCGCTGGTGCCCGTTCCGTCTCGTCTGAGTGTAGCCGCCACTCCGAAGCGGCTTGTTGAATGGTCTGCGTCGTCGGACTCGGTCAAGTGTGACAAGACGACGCCGTAGTTGTTCGTGATAGTAGACGAAAGAAAGTGTACACTACCGGCGCGGTATCTAAGTAGCGTATTATGTAAGCGATGTGGATGAGGGACTACGAGCGATTTACTCCAACACGGCTTCCATAAGCCTTCCCTTGTAGACGGCCTAGAGTGAAAGTATGGTGAGCTGGTAGTGGTCGCCGAAGTGTTGTATGTCTGTGGGGAGTTACTGCGTGTTTTTCGGTTTGATCGGTGGTGCACTACCGAATGTTTGGCGCATGCCGGTGGAGTTGACGGATTTAATAATATGTGGGATGGCGGAGCTGTTTGAGAGTAGGTACGGTAGGTTGTCTGCATTTCTCCTTTACGAAGTGTGGTTTGCTCTCTAGCGTAATGAGGGCACTCTAGGGTGAAGTGCTTGACCGTTTCTTTCACCTGCATGTTGGTGCAGCTGGTGCAGTATGGTGGCTCGGTTTCGTTCATCCGGTGGTTATTGAGAGGAGTGACCTGTACGTAACCATATTAGCATGGCTGTCAATGTAGGACGTTTGGAGAGTGAAGCTGTTAGATTGAAGGAAGAGGAAGGCTTATCCATGTCGAATTGCTTTGTGAGTTCATGTCTTGGTGATTCGCTCCATTGTCGTGCCCATCTCTCTTTTGGGGAGCGTACGGTATGATTGCATTAAGGTGGGGATACTCTCGGGTAGTCTGCCTTTGCGGATGTCATCGGAAGGTGTCTAGGACGACTGCTGGCTGTTGGGTCTGTGGCGACTTTTCTGGCTTCTTCGTCGGCTGTTTCGTTGCCCTTGATATTTTACGGGTGTATTTTAATGAGCTAGTGGAGTGGAGTGGAGTGGATCCGTCCGGTATGGTGTCGAAGACGTCGATGTCATCTGGTCAAGGTAACGAATCGTTTTTACATGTTCCGAGACAGTGAGGGGGATATCAAAATGGAGCGACCAGAAGAAGATTAGGAGCTTGACTAATTCTAAAGCATCCCGCTCGATGCAAGATCTTTTTGCAAAGATGAGAGGTTTGCACCGAACATACCCTTTACCGTTTGTGCAATTGACTGAAGTGCAGCAGAGCTGCCAGTGGAATTTTGGTGAAAGACAGATATAGGTCCTGGAGACACCCTGCTCAATTACCATCAATTTTCGTCAAAAGTACTTAGTGTCAATACTTGGCGGGAAAATAAACGACACAGCACACCAGGACGCATCAGACAAGCCTGGTTGGAAATTCGTAGGCAAGGATAGGTTGTCGTCCTTCGGAGTTGAAAAAGAGGCCTGATAAATGAGCTTGGCGTTGCATTCACTACCTTGCGGACACCTCGAGGATCGACTCGCGTTCCAGCATCCACATTCTGTGGTTGTGGGGGAGCCAAACATGCAGAAGGTGGCCGTCACGATATGATAAATTCTTGACTGACAAGGGCCGATGCGCGAAAGTGACAACATACCTAACAAAACCATCAACTCAACTCCGCATGGGCACTTTTGTCCATAATCCGGGATGGTCTTAATATAAGATAGTCCAGAATGGTCCCCAGACGGGACGATGTATCCTGAGCTTACATGGAAAATGTGCAGCACACACCTCAACACCATTGGCTCACATTTCCCCCTCCACACTCGCTAATCGCCTTCGCATATTCTCCTTCCTCACCTCCCCCTCCAGCCTCTCCAGCCTCTCCCACTCTTCCTTTCTCCCATCCTCGAGCCCCCATGTCTCTCCATCCTTCAACTTCCTCCCCATCTTCATCTTCACCGTAGCCGTATACCCCGCCTCACCCGGACCCCTAACAATCCTATCCGCCCTCCGTTTCTCAGGCGTCATCTTGGCCAACACATGCGCAGGCGGACCCTGCCGCATCCGTTCCAGCGTCGATGGGAACACCTCCCCAGCACGCTCACGCGCATACAGCCGCGTCCGATACTGGATTTTTCGTCGTCGCGCCTTGATACCGCGTAGAAGCAGTTGGGGTGGGTAATCCGAGAACAAGCGTTCAAAGTCGTTCTTGTTTGCTTCGCTTGTGATGTGGAGCTTGTCTCGCAGGGGCTGCACTGCCGTCCGTGTTGTGAGCATGCACCACAGATAAAACAAAACACGAGAGGACGTACGCCACGCATCGAGGTCATCGCTGAACACGGGTTGAATGGGCTCGCCCAAGCGACGGAGTTGCGTCTCGAACGCGCTCTCCATCTCCAAGTCCTTGATCCATTCCGTCAGCTGTGCGAATTTCGCGGTTTGTCGCGTTCTCCGAAGACGTCGTTTGTGAATGATGCACGAGATGCTGACGGGTTGGGGGACGAGTCGCGGGAGGAGTTTGTTGGAAAACGATGGGCGGAAAAAGGAACCTTTGAAGATGGTGCGGGTTTGTAGACGCGCTTGTTCGTCCTGTTTGTAGCGTAGTGTTAGTTGGCAAGCGGTGGATAAGAGCCTCGTGTGGCAACAAACCAGTGCCTCGCGGACGAGTCGACCAAACACTCTCCTCTCGCGTTTACTGGCGATCATACGGTCGTATCTGTCGAGGACCACTTGGAGATGCGTATCGCCCTGTTTTGCACGCATGAACACGTCGAGCCACTGTTAAGGCAGGTTACAAGGGTCGAATCGCGGCGGAAGGTAGCTCACTTGGTATGCTCGTTCGAGTTGTGCTTTCGCGACGTGTGCTTGAATGGTGTGTCTCTTTGCTTCAAAGAGTGTGCGTATTCGCCATTTTATCTGAGTGCGCGTGTTAGCCTGCGCAAAACAAAATGGCATATCACCACTACGTTTTCACGCTCGGCATACCTCTGAAGACCGCGATAAAGCGTCCAAAGGGTCGGTATGTGGTGAGCAGCAAGTTTATAGTATGCAACAGTAGGGCGAATGCGACGTAAAGGTGTGAGGAGATGGGCAATGGACTTGCGGTGAGCAAGCGACGATGGCGGTGGTGGGGGAATCGACATGGCACACAACACGCGACAATACCATATTTTAATTTACAGTGCCTACAGGCTTCTAGGTGCGATAATACGACGAGCGGCGTGTATGATCAGAAGAACGTACGTAGCACGATAGCCTACAGAAAGCAATCAGGACAGGGTATCAAGCATGGGGGTACTTCTGTGTGAAGTCCTTGTGGAACTTGACGAGCTTGCCCACATACTCCTCTACACCGGGGCACAAGCATGTGAGACGGTAATGGAACTCTCCTTCTCTCTGTCCAAACCCGGACCCGGGAACAACGCAGATGCCTGTCGCGTCGAGTAGCGCAAGCGCATAGAACGCGTCCGGTTCTTTACCTGCCGCTTTCGCGGCTTCAATGGCCTTGTTGGACAAGTAGATCCGAGGGTACAGGTACAAAGCACCAGGCGAGTCAACGCAGCTAACCCCGTTCACGGCGTTGAGAGCGGCGACCATTTGGGCAGTACGTTGGGCGAGAACCTCGTGAATTGCGTCGGTCTCTTTCTTCCAAAGCGCATAACTTTCATCGCCTTCCTTTGGCGGACGGACCATGCAATCCACACCAATCTGTCCCTGGAGGGGAGGACAGAGGCCGACGGAGACCATCTTGTACATCATGGCAATGACATCATCGCTGAGGTTGGTGCATTCAAAGTAACCACCGCGTCTACCGCATTCACCAAAGACACCCTTGGAGATGGAATGGAAGGACACGAGAGCAACATCCTTTTTAGACTCGACGACGACCTTTTTGAATGAGGTAAAGGGGTGTGTTTCCCGGCGGTGAAGGTTGGTTTGGTATACTTCATCAGCAAGGAGGACAAGGTTGTACTCGTAGCAGAGATCAACGATCTCTTCCTGCGTCTTCCTGTCGAGGAGTGCGCCAGTGGGATTACCAGGATTGATGATGACGAGGGCCTTTGGTTTGGTTTTGCCTTCCTGACGCGTTTTTTCGAGATGCGACCTAATCTCGTGGACGGAAGTACCCCACTCGTTTGTCTCGTCGAGGTAGTAGGGAATCGGTACACCAGAGAATTGGGCAAGGGTTGCTGTGTAGAGTGGGTATTGCGGGATGGGGATCAGGATGCCCGATTTTCCGGGTTCGGATATGAGCATTGATATAAGGAGGGACACGCCGGCGGAAGCCCCCCCAGTAAGAAAGATGTGTTCGGGGTAAGCCGGATGTCCGTCGCGAGCTATGGCCGAAACACAGGAACAGACCACAGTACGTCAATACGATACGACAGGTGTGCCAAGAGACACCGACCTTGGATAAATTGTGCGACGTGCTTGCGGATGAGCGGGACACCCTGGGAGTGGGAATATGCGCCGATAGAGCCGATTTCTTCCCAGAGCTCGTCGGCGCGGGCAATGACATCCCTTGGGAAAACATTCGGAGCAAGGTTCTTGAGGTCCCTGTACTCCATCAATGCAGCAACCTGCAATGGTACATGAGCAATGACGCCCCGCTTGTTCTGTCAGCGACGAGATGGCGACAAACCTGCCTGACAAAGGTGAGCGGGGGTTGATCGAGACCTTTTTGTTGGGGGTTTCCGATGTTGGATGAGATAACCTGGCTGAATGGAAGACTGCTCGAGGTTGGGTTCTGCTGTAGCCTGACGCGGTACTGCTCCGCCTTGATGGCGAGCTCGCCACGTACAGCATACTGGACGTTGCGGATGGCAGGGTTGAGGTCGTCTACGGAAAGTCTGCTCATCGTAGTCAACGATCTCTTGTAGCGGGGGCGTATAAATAGAGTGCGAGCAGTCGCTCTGATTGCCATCTCACTGTCACTGAAGAGACTTTAAAGAGCGATGGCTTGCCAAATAAGGAGACGATCACGTGATATGTCAATGACCAAATCCGAACAATCCGAGCCGAGAGAATGACGTAAACTTTCAAACCCATAAGTCATGTGACGTGATCACATGAGCATCGGCAAATGCCGTCTACATACACATTGATTTTTTCGATCACACCGCGTCGAGTAATGCCCGACGCGTTCTTTGCATCCAAGAAGCGCAAACGATCAACAAGTACCAAAAAGTCTAATGGCGTACGATCAAAACAAAAGTTAAAACCAAAGAAACGCCGGAACGATGAGGAACTAGACTTGGACAGGACAGACCAGGATGACCCTGCCGTCGACGATCTCGATCTCCGTGCCGACGACGAACCCGAGTCGAGTGGCGACGAGGATATTGACGAGACACCCGCTCAGAAACGTCTCCGACTCGCAAAACTCTACTTGCAGAACGTGACAGAAGGCCTCGGTGAGCCAGCTCCTGTTACCCGATTCCATCGTTCATGACACTCGTATAGCCGAAGGCGAATTCGATGCTGCCGAGGTGGACAAGGAGCTCATATCAGCACGCCTTCGACAGGACGTACTCGAACATTCCGGAAAAGTCCATTTATTCATTGCGGACACTGTAAGTCGCATTCACATCACCACCATTCTCTGGCTACCTACCGCATGTCTAGTACAATTTTACTGCTCCCTCACGACTTCGCTGTCGCGGCCACCGACTATCCGTGACATCCGCCGTAGCTACCGAGGATGCTAAATACCTTTTCTCAGCCTCGAAGGATGGTGTCATAAATAAATGGGATCTTCGGACCGGCCAAAAAATATCGACGTTTTATAAGCAACGTCTGGATCCAAAAGGCAAAGGAAAGGAAAGAGACGACCCGTCCAATGCCGAGGGTCACACAGACGAAGTGTTGGCGCTAGCGGTCAGCGGCAATGGTCAATATCTTGCAAGTGCCGGGAAAGATAAAAAGGTTGGTGTTTGGGACGTCGAGAAAAACGGATGGGTGAAAGGCTTTACGGGACATAGAGACACCATATCTGTGCGTCAATCCTTGTCCCGTTGGTATCATCACTCACGTGGGACATGTTGCTAGAGTCTTGCATTCCGTAAAGGCACCCTTCAGCTATATTCAGGGTCCTATGATCGCACAGTCAAGTTATTCGATCTTTCCGTTCTGGGTTATGTCGAAACTCTATTCGGCCACCAAGATACCATCGTCTCGATAGACGCTCTCCGAAATGAAACAGCCGTCACGGCAGGCGCTCGAGATCGAACGCTACGGTACTGGAAAATCCCAGAAGAGAGTCAGCTCGTATTTCGTGGTGGCGGGAAGAGTGCGCTTCGCGAACTTTTAGAGGGTGGTGCTTTTGAGGGACATGCAAGCGACGAAGAAGGGGAAGGGAAGAAGGGGAAGAGCACAGTGGTGCAGAAACAATTTTTAGAAGGTAGCATTGAGTGTGTCGCCATGATCGACGAAACGAATTTCGTTAGTGGTGGCGATACAGGGTATGTTTACTCCGTGTCTCTGCCGGGGAGACGGTTAATCACCACTACAGCTCAATATGTCTTTGGAACACTCAAAAAAAGAAGCCTATATTCACACAGGCACTCTGTCATGGTCTCTACGAAACCAAGTCGTCCACTGAGGGCACTCTCAAGTCACCACGATGGATAACGTCGATAGCATGTCTACGATATTCTGATATATTTACGTCTGGTACGATACCTTTTCTTTTCATGACGCTTGTGCTTGAAAATCCATTGTCCAAGGTTCATGGGACGGTACGATACGGATATGGAAGCTCGACTCGAGACTCAAATCCTTTTCCCTCGTTGGAACTGTCCCCGCGCCGGGCGTCGTCAACTCCCTCCACCTTCTTCCCTCTCCTAAAGGTTTCTTGGACGGCGCCTCGTGGGCTAGTACGTCGGACTCCGATCCTCCCGGTCCACCGAATGGAAGATCGGCAACGGTCAAGGTAACGGGTATCGAGGCGCTCCTGTTGGTCGCGGGACTGGGTCGAGAACATCGGTTAGGGAGGTGGTTGACGGTCAAAGGGGACGGGGCGGCTAATTCGACGATCGTGATGGCGTTTCGACCGAGGGTAGGACATGATTCATGATATTGATGCCGTAGGGTGTTCAGTCAACCACTTTACAACCACTTGACGTGGAACATTTGCATTGATTCAAACAAAAAACGAGGGGGTGGCCATTGCCTCTCTGGTTTGGATCTAACAGTGTCGTATATGAAACACACTCTTGGTCCCCCTTCACTATTTCTGTACGCCATCTCTCTCTGCCTTGGCCCTCCAACTCGGCATACATCCCACTCATATGTTTCGAAATATTCCATCCTCTTCAAGGATTAAATTGAGTGGCATGTCAAAACTCGGCGACCTGCCGTAATCAGCACTCAGCACCAACTTACACATGAAACACGAAAACCGACTCGCCTGACCCTCGTCCAACACGATCGACCGATCGTAACTCATCACCGTCCTCAACTGATGTGCCACTACCATGCGCCATCAACTTGAACCCGCGCACACACCGTCAGCAAGAGCGCATCCTGAAACGCCTCCCGAATGGTCGCCTGAATCTTGCTGTCCGTATCAAAATCGATACTGCGCGTCGCCTCGTCGAGCACGACAATCGCGCTCCGTCTTAACAAGGCGCGTGCCATGGCGATCAGTTGGCGTTAACCCTGCGAAAAGCTGGTACTGCCTGTAGAGACGGGGATGTCGAGCATGATAGTCGGCTGGGCATCGATGGGGGTCGCCGAGGTTGACACCGCAGAGGATGTCGCGCCCTCGAACGGCGCAGACACGCCACTGGGGGTTCGAGAATCGCGCTGTGATCAGTGTGGACTATGACTGAGCATCTGAACGCGGTAAAGAACGTCCAAGCACTCTGCGTCGTCATGTTCATTCATCTGCACGATGAGTATCAGCACTAGCAACGCATCCATGTGTCTTTAGGACCCAAACGGATCCAAATTAGTACTATCCCCCGGCGTCCCCGAAAACAGGGTTGCATCCTGTGTCTGCACATCCCCCATCAGTCCCTTGCGCGTCCATCCGAAAACGCTCTGCAACACACACCACGCGTGATCTCAAATCATGCACATAAATATTGGAAATATTGATCCCGTAGATCAAGATTCGTCCCTGTACTGGATCCACGAATCTCAGGATATTCATCACCAACGTTGACTTGCCACTGGCCGTCCTTCCCACGAGCCCAATGCACTCTTTGGCATGGAACTCAAAGGACACGTTCTTCAACACGGGTGGAAGATCTGGGGCGCACTTGAAGCTTGATCACTGAATCTTGGACGCTGATCAAGGTGCTTGTGCTCGAACTCGATGGCCAGTACGCAGGTGGACGATTAGTCTCAATAATGGGAAGAGGTTCTTGGGGGAGGCCGAGATGCTCGACAACACGCTCGACAGAGCTGATTGATAAAACCCTTGGTTAAACGGAATCGCAAGAGAAAATAGGAATACATACTTCAAATCAAGTTCGAGAGTGGTCCAGTACCGGCACGCCCAGCACACATTCATCGTGAACGACATCGCACTCATGATAGTACACAGCCCAGCAGTACCCGCTGTGACATATCCAGAGAGGGAAAATAATGTTGTTATGAACAGACAGAGAACCCAGGACATCAAAGCTGAGCAAAAGCCATCAGTTCGTCACTGGCATCCAGAAATTGTGCTACATCTGCGCGTACATGCGTTATTTTCACAGAATGAGGGGAGAAAATAAATACCTTTGTCGTGATATCAATCTCGCCACGTATGTCGTCCATAAATCGGCGCTCTGCTGAGAACGCACGAGCAGTCACAATACCTTCTAACAGCTCGGAAAACCCAGAGAAAATCAGAGAGCAAGAATTGGACTCCATGCGACGCAGATCGAGGCCCGTGTTCAAGTACCCGATTGCTAGGTGGCGGTAAAAAAAAAACCGATGATGGTCGCAGGAGTCAAGAGCCAGGGGAATATCACCCTACGAGTGGATGAGTCCCATCGTTGACTGAACAATAAAAAGTCGCGCGCAACGATGAGAATGGCAGCAGAAAATGCCGCCAAAGTCGAGTCCACATTCAACAAGGCGCTTGCCAAGTTGCTGTCTATCTTCTCCATGTCCTTGCCAAGTCGATTCAACATACGCCCTATCACACCGCTCATGCATCACCTCGACGAATGCAACCATACCCTTGGGCACTCACCTTGAGGTGTGACATCATGCCAGCGCATCGGAGCTGTCACCAACAGAAGCTTGAAAATCAACCGCGATGCCCTCAATGCACCCGTGTATTGCACCGCCGTCGAAAAGGTGCCAATGAACGCCGTTGTGAAACCGATCACACCGACGTAAAACAAGGGGTCATCATTCGCATCCGGAAGCGTGAACCACAACAGTTTTTGAGAAGCCTGGGTCTGAACAGGGTGGTAGGGATTCGAGTAGTGCCCGGTGGGGTGCGGTGGGAAGAACCGCTAATCAATACGTCGTTCTCTGTCAAAACGCCCGAAACGACGAAGTAAGGTGGCTCGTTTCGAGCGTGTTGATTATTTGTTCACGAGGTACGGGGGTGATTAGAAGGCTTTGGATCCGGGTGAGCATACCTAACTCCCAATAAATATATTACTCCAGTGACCAAGTGACGTGTTCAGGAATGAGGACAGGCATACGCAAACAGCACAACGGTCGCCCGTCCAATAAGATCTGTATATCCACCACCTCAGTCACCACGCCCTCATACAAACGGAAAAACGCTGTGACTCACGAGGCTCGTAGATATGCATTATAGACCGACCATTTGACACCCACTCTCCCGATGTTCGTCTATGATGAACTTCCTTGGCTTCTTCATCTTGTCGAGGACCTCGACAGGTTCCACAGGAACATTGTCCAGAGGTTGCTCACCAGCAGCCACTGTCTCTTGCTACTTCACGTCCGCTTCCGCATCATGCATGATATAATCCAAGACACCCCGGGCACGCAAATCCTTTACTGTTCCTCGGGTGTCAATCCGTCCAGCATTCGTACGAGGTAATAGGCTCCCAACAAAACAAGTTCAACATTGTGTGCGACAAGGATCTGACGGATAATTGAACGCATGTTTGGGTTTAGAAAAAGTGGAACCTACGACTGCGATTGGCAAGAAGAGGCCCGCGGAGGAGCTTTTCATACAAGAATCTTGCAGTGTGACTGTCCTACATGCCATATCATGATCCGCAAGCCATGATAGTGAGAGGAGTGAGAAACATACAGCAGCACTCAAAGGGTCGTCCAATAAGACGTAATTCGTGCGAGCATACGCAGCGCGAGCGAGCGCAACACTGAAAATACCAATCAACATAGTTCCACACTGATATCTTTTCGCGCTCACCGAGCCTTTTGGCCACCAGATAGACGTACACCCCTGGCGCCAATCTCCGTCTGATCCCCATCCTCAAGAATATCCGAATTGAGTTTCAGCGCACAACATTCCACCACTGCATGGTATCTCTCGTCATCATATGGGTACCCAAACAAAATATTTTCCCTAATCGATTGATGCTGCAGCCAACGGCGATTGCGCGGCATACGAGACGGCCTGCATATTACCATGTCCATCAATGTTGGATGGACTCTTGGACATGACCAGTTTTCCTTCAGTGATCGTCATTTCGCCCCAAAGTGCTAGTTAAGGCAATCAGGCATGGGGCCTCATCTGAGTCATCTCGCGGATAGAGGCTCACCAATAACGCAGACTTGCCGCTCGCAGTTGGACCGTGATGAACGTCAGCTCCCCCTCAGGAAACCGCACTGAAATGGCCCTGAGTTCAAACTTGTGATTTGAGGCCCCGGTCGACCTGGCAAACTGTCGGCCTCGACACCTGCATCCATTCCATCGCCCAGATTGCTAGCATTCGACTTGGCGTTCTTGGTATTTCCCCTTTTCTTTCCCTTTTTCGCACCTTGACCTTTTCCGGTACCTCGAGCCACTTGAACAAGCCACTTTCAATCGCAAGACCCTCATCTACAGCGAGCAAATCCGCAGAGACCCGAACGTTTTTTAGAGGACACCTGTTCCGTCACTTCCTCCTCTTCGAGATACATTTCGATTCGTTGTAGTGCAACGGCTGTCTAACGATACAATGGTAAATGGAATGCAGTGATTTGTGGTACACTGGTACATGAACTTACTCGAAGCATCCATACTATAGTAGCGGGAATGATCTTCAAGGGCGGCCTATTGGTAGTGAAAATATGGACAGCGCAAGTGAACTTCGTCATACCGAATCATACTGAACAGTGTGATGGAAGTGAATGCAAACGATACAGTCAGCTTATTTCCCTGACATACGAACGCAAAGGACGACATCAGCGAGACGAGAATAGGAATAGGTATTGAATTCCAGATAGCAGCAAACAAGACCGAATTGAGACGGGCTGAATGAATCGAAAGACAGTCACCTATCGCAGGTTCTGCGTGAAAACATGACGTACCCTTGACCATCCAATCCATTTCCACAGCTCGCGCATCCATAGCCCGATCAATCCATCGTTCCTCCCAAAGAATTTGATAAACTTGATGGCACCGATGAATTCACTCAGAACAGTCATGCGGTTGTCACGGGATGCAGAAACGCCTTTTTGGATACGAACGCTACGCTTCATGACGTAGTTGTTCAAGGGCAATCCGACAAGCAAGACAATGAAACCAGCAAAGGCAGAAATCCCAAGGAGATTGAGTCTAAATTGAGCACAGGATTTGCCAGTGCCAAAAGTGGTGCATACTCGTACAAAAACACCGAAGCAATGATGATATCCAAGGGGCCTGAACAATGGTTTCTGTGTCAGTGCTTACGACGTACACCAACGAACCCACCTCCGTAAATGAAGCACATCCCCGCAACCATCGTTTGCATCGACAGCCCTCAGATTGGCAATTTCACCAACATCGGCGCCGGCTTCTGGTTCGTCTTCAGACAGATTCTCAGAAGACACAGCGCCTATCATCTTTCCTGCGTCTACCCTTCGTTTGTCCCTACCAACCACACCCGAATAATATTTGTGCTTCAAGTCTGGCTCTGCCTGTGTTAAACGCTGTGATATGAAAGAGGGCGATAGATTTACCTTGAGTATCGTGCATAGGAAGGCCAAGAAAGCATATAAGTACCCTTGTGTGCACTGTTCCTCTGAACCATTGGCGTCAATGGAATCGAGGATGATTCTGGAGAATAAACTTATTTGACAATACTTTCAGAAAAAGCGCACTCACTTGAGGAAAAAGTGAGAAGTGTAGTGGAACACAATGCCCACAATCGTCAAGCCGAATTCGACGCTAGAAATCATGAGGGTCATACGAGATAAACATGGGACACAGAATGTTCACATGAGATCCGATGAGCTCGCCCCAAAAAAGCGACAAAGAAGTGATACACCACTAGGATGCCATGAAAAACGATATCGCCGATAGAGGCACGAAGCTAGCTCACTCGATTGTAACAAACTCGGTGAAGACGGGGCAAGACTGTGATGTTGGACTGAGGTCCCAAACGTCTTCTTCATTCAAAGTGGAGGTGGTACCGTGCCTGATGAGGGGGTAGACCCAGCTAAAGGTGATCTACCGGAGGATGGTATCATAGTCTTCTGGGGAATACTTGACAGATATATCATGATGCAGGTTAGGAGCATGTAAGCGGGTGATTGGGTAACACGCACGATTTTTTGCCTGTCGATGTAACCGCTTGGAAATTCCATTGGCACTGTCGAGACGAGTACCAATGGCAATTACGTTGAATATGAGGGCAGCGAACTTGATGCAGGGTTTCAAAGGTACATGAAAAATTTGACAGTCGTAGATTGCACTGCGAAGCGGGAGAGCGCCAAAGACAAGATGTACAAGGTAGAGCCAGAATGGATCCAAATGTGCAGTTGCCTTGGACCAAAACACAGATTCGGAGAAGCCATAGGTCCACGTACCACTGATCAAAGCGGCGCATATACCCTCATATTTGCGAGTAATGACGATGTGTGTACCAACGAACAGCCATACCAGTGCTTGGATGAGTGCAACGGTGCGCCACAAGTTGGTGACGGGGGCACGCTCAGCATCGTCCGCGATGGGTTCATCCATATCCAAGGCCTCACGCCCTGCCACTATCCGACGAATCGAATAGACGCCACGGGGAAGTCGAACCGCCTTCTGTCATTCCATTGAATTTGACGTCGGTCCGAGATTCGAGAATAACTTGAAGGAGGGTTCTAATGGCAGAACTGAAACCGATCCTGTCAAACAGTGGCCCGGGAGTTGGGTCCATGGCTCTCTGAGGCAGTTTTGTCGAGTTACCCGTTCCGACTTATGGAATCATTGACATGCCGACTACCTGCCCGGACCATTGCATCATAATCTCCAGAATCCGGGCTTTAACGTTTAGCCGCTAACTTGATGCCTACCCTTCTCGTGGCCATCTTATCGCATCCTCGCTGGCGAAGGCGAAATGCCATGTGTCATTGACAATGCGGCTTTTAATAAATGGGGTGCAGAGGCGAGTATGATCATGTACGCCCCTCTTTTACCAATTACGCCGCGGCTTGGGTGGTGTACCATGCTTCAGGCACTCATCTTTGGCCTTGTTGCGTCATTTCTAGCCTCTTTTCATCGCTGTCCAGCTCTTTTTGGGCTCTAGTCATCAGTGGCAAAATGGGAAATAGACACTTTTCGGTGACGAAGATATCACAGAATGGAAACTCGACAAGCTTCCGAACCCGAACACCTCGTTTTCGAGACGGTCTACTCACTACTTGGACGTTGGGCCAGTACCCGTATGAAAAATGGCAAGGGATCCTCGCTTAGAGGTTTATCTGATCTGTTGAAGACAATTCTCTAGGACACAACATCGTGCCCGGATTCATTCCAACAGGAACAGTTTTATATCGTGGTCAGATCGATGGCGGGCTGCCAACAGACGTGGAGTGGGTTGCTACGGATCCTGACCATGCGCATGTCTATTGTGCACAAATCGGCCCTAATGGGTCACCAATTAAGAGAGAGACTTGCTACCTTTTTTCGTTCGCGACCACCCGACCCCTCAAAATCGTATATTTGGACGGCCTCAGTGTTGCGAATGCACCAAATGGCACAATGGATGCACAAGAACTCCTTGCATGGGGAAGAACAAGAATGGGCGATGTGAGGCAAGAAAGACAGTTGGTGCAAGACCTTTGTGCGTGGGGAAAGAAATTTAGTGTGGATGGCTTCGTGGGGTACATCTTCACTTCATACAACGCTTCCCTGCGCTAACTTTTTTTCTCTTTTCACTGTAAGATTGGAATGGGATTTGTAGGCGACCATCTCTTGCTCTTGGTTTAGCTCCTCTCAGCAGTTCCAGTGAGGTTGTACTGTGTAACTTCATGTCTGGATTCACTCTGGTTTCCTCTGCAATTTTAAGGAGCTGAGGGGAATTCCCAGGGGTGGTTTGTGAGTCTTTTCCCGCTATTCTCTTACACGAGAAATGCTGAGGTAGCTTTGGGTAGCGGGACTGATCACGTATGGATCCATCGACGCTGGTTCTTGGCATGATCTCTTCCCCGGCGATGCTCCCATCCAGCTCGATCTAGCCGGATTAGTTTTCTTCTATGACACACAACTCGTGCCCTCATTAGTTCCAATTCGAGCTGGTCAGGAGAGGTGGTATCATTGCACCCAAAATATATCCAGCAAAGACTTCTCAGCCCTAAAATCGAGACTGAAGGCAGCTCTGATCAAGCCCTTCAGTTCATCGAGCGGGATTGACTGGAAAACACTCATCCAGGTCATAGTGGATCGATTTTCGGGGAGACTGGAATTAACACGACATCTCCTGAACACGACGGCGACAGATCTGAGCGACATCCTTGACCTGGCCAACAAGACACAAACGCAGCTTCGGATCATGCTGACACCTTACCTCCTTTTCTCGGCCACGTCCCCTACGGATATGATGGACAAGAACGACCTGGATTGGACAATTCCCGTATGCAAACTCTGTGCCACGACGCACACGTATGCCGTGGACTTTCTATTGGGATCCATGACAGATTCGGAGAGATTACTGCTCCGGGCTGTACGAGGGACCAGCCGAGAGATTTGTCGCGTGGTGACGAAGATGTGGGCTACTAGGGGTGCACACAGGCATAGATGCGTCATTAAACGCCAAGGCATCTCCTGACGTTTCCGAAGTCACTCACGTCTGGAATACGTGGAGAGAAGACCTGAAGCCTGATGACGTGGCTGGACTGGAGCGTGTGGGTAAAGTGCCACCCCGCGTGTAGTTCCGAGGTGCGTCTTTTTTCGTTTAGTTTCGATATCGACATTCTGTCTGATGCGTGATGGACGGTCCTTAGGAATTTTGTTCCATGATGTGGCATGACCTCGTGTTGTTCCTTCCGCCACTTCCAGATCGTGGTGGCGGGCCGCCATTGGAGCGACCAGACAATTCAGACGCTCCTGCCATGGCCATGGGACACCTCGCCAAGGCAATGCAGCATCCCATCGAACCAAACAAATGGTTTCGACCGCAACCTGAATGTGTCAGACGAGTCCCTACTCCGATATTTTGAATCGATAAAGGAATCTGTTATACGTATGCGATGCTACGATTATTCGACTATGCATTCCTTCCATTCCCAAACCATTTGTCCCATTTGTACACTTACACAGAAGAATATGAGCCAGGTTCTTGCGCCCCGTCAAGTTAATGGCCACTGACTGTGCTCAGGCTAGTGTTTCGCTCAAATCCATTGAGCCTATTACTTGCACACGGCTGACCCGTTTATTGTAATCGTGGTCGGAGAGGCAGTATGGAGAGGCAGTGCTCCTTTGTCACTACTAGTTGCTTCTCACCTCTAATCACCCTTGGCAGGCTCATGGCACTCTTCGGCCATATGTAGGTGGGACGTCCCGCGATTCCAATGGCGAGTTTCGTTCTTTTTGAATGCCGGAAGACGGAGAAGAGGATGGTGGACAACGGAGTATAACGGAGGTCGATCTGAGCATGGAGTGCATCATCCTCTGCTCTACGTTTTGACCGACGATGCTGACAGGTGACCGAGGAACATTGAGGAGAGTAAGGAGCGCAAACTCGAAAAGCTGAATACTTACAGACGAGAACACCTCCGAACACCCACACGTGAAATGGCGAAAGTTGGGCATGATTTTCTTTCCCAAATCTGAGATGGGATCGCCTTCGTCAGAAGATTGTCAAACGCGAAACGATAAGCAAGTGCAGCAGGGTTCCAAGATCCCCATCCCTGAGCGCTGGAGGACGAAGAAAAATACAGTGGACAACGGCGATGCAGGTTGCCAGCGACTTGACTGGAATATGGCATGCATCAGTTTTCTTTTTCAATAACACTTGGCTCTCATGCTTGAGGAACCACATGTCACGCCAGCTGGGACAGAAAACCAACAGCACCACTGGAGAAAGACATGGACGATGGGCGTACTAAGAGGTTGAAAAGATGTGGAGATTAGACAGACTCCACCGAGTCATGATCCTTTAGACAGATCATGAGTACGGGCCAAATTTTCACGTGACAAGTATTCGTTCGACCAATCACTGAGAGCCGCCTCAATTTGGTCTCAGCCGTGACGTTATTCTACCACTTTGCAATAAGGTTAAGGGACGACGCCCACCTTGGAGCTGCCATATCAATGATGACCCTCAATTAATACGAATGAAGCTACTATGGTACCGTTACTACTCTCCGCAGCTGCTTTGGTGTCATTCCCGAATCCCGGTGGACCGGGGTGACAAACAAATTTCAAAGTATGAAATGTCATGTCATCACCTGGATCATAATATAGTTCCCTCAACAGATTTGCAGGTTGGAGAGGGTACGAGCTTATAGGTTTGAGCCATATTATTCACAAACATTTGCTTGTTCATTTCCAGCGCACATGAAATAGGCCCTGGGGTCAGGGCCGTCTAGCCTCATCGAGGGAGTCTTATCGTGTTTTCTTACGAAAAATTTGTCACACTGACATTGTCCCTCGGGCTTAAATACCTCTGCCGTGTTACTCGGTTCTCTTTCTTCATCACACTTGTGTAGTGCGTTGCAATGCTTCAAGCCCCCATTCTTGGTCTTCTTATATCATTTCTGGTCCCTTCCATTGCTGTCCAGCTCCCTTTGGCTTCCAGTCATCAGTGGCAAGATGGGAGCTTGATCAAGTGGGCGATTCCCGGTGACGAGGAGGTCACGGAATGGAGACTCGACAAGCTTCCGAGCCCGAACGACGCAGACCACCTCGTCTTTGAGACGGTGCACTCACTGCTTGGACGCTGGCCCAACTCCCGTATGAAAAATGGCAGGTGGTCTTACTCAGACGGTCATCTGACCTTTTACTGAACACAATCACCTAGGACACAATATCGTACCTGGAGTCATTCCAACAGGAACACTTCTTTACCACGGTCAGCCCGACGATGGGTTACCAACAGGCGTGGAGTGGGTTGCTACGGATCCTGACCATGCACATGTCTATTGCGCGCAAATCGGTGCTAATAGGACACCAATTAAGAAAGAGACTTGTTACCTTTTTTCACTCGCGACCACTCGACCGCTCAAAGTCGTATATTTTGATGGTCTCAGTGCTGCGAATGGACCAAATGGCACGATGGATACGCAAGAACTCCTTGCATGGGGAAGAACATTACAGGACAATTTAGGAGTAGAAAGACAGATGATGCAAGATCTTTGTAAGTGGGGAGAGAAATTTGGCGTGGATGGTTTTGTAAGGTACATCTTTGCTTCATCCAGTGTTTTACCGGGATTCCGCTAAATTTCCTTGTAGGACGGAATGGGATTTGTAGGTGGTTATCTTTTGTTCGTCGTTAGGCCCTCTCAAGTGTTTTAGCGAGGTCGCACTTTGTAAGTTCACCTCTGGACTCACCTTAGTTTCCTCCGCAATTTTAAAGAGTCGAGGCGAGATCGCGGGGTTCGTTCGTGAGTCTTCAGAAGTTCTCTTACCTGAGAAATACTGAGGTGGCTTTGCGTAGCGGGACTCATCACGTACGAATCTATTGATGCAGGTTCTTGGCATGATCGCTTCCCCGGCGAGACGCGCATCCAGCTCGATCTAGCTGGACTAGTTTCCTTCTATGACACACAACTCGTGCCCTCATTGGTTCCGATTCGAGCTGGTCAGGAGAGGTGGTATCATCGCGTCCAAAATATATCTAGCGAAAACCTTTCGACCCTAAAGTTGAAGCTGGAAGCAGCCTTGCTCCGTCCCTCCAGTTTGTCGAGCGGGATTGACTGGAAAACACTCATCCAGGTCATAGTGGATCGATTTTCGGGGAGACTGGAGTTAACACGACACCTCCTGAACACGTCGGCGACAGATCTGAGCGACATCCTTGACCTGGCCAACAAGACACAAACGCAGCTTCGGATCATGCTGACACCTTACCTCCTTTTCTCTGCCACGCCCTCCACGGATACGATGAACAAGAATGACCTGGATTGGACGATTCCCATATACAAACTCTGTGCCACGACGCACACATACGCCATGGATTCTCTGTTGGGATCCATGACAGATTCGGAGAGATTACTGCTCCGGGCTGTACGAGGGACCAGTCAGGAGATTTGTCGCGTAGTGACGAAGATGTGGGCCACTGGGGTGTACGCAGGCATTGATGACTCGCTGAACTCAAAGACGGACCCTGACACGGTCGAGGTCACGCACGCCTGGAATACGTGGGGAGAAGACTTGAATCGCTTGATGACATGGCTGGACTGGAGTGCGTGGATAAAGTGCCATCCCGCGTGTGGTCCCGAGGTGCGTCCTTTCGTTCGATACCGATGTTTTGGCTGATGGGCCATTAGGAATTGTGTTCCATTTTGTGGCAAGACCTCACGTGGTCTTATCCGCCGGATCCAGGTCACGATGGACCATCTTCTGAGGCACCAAGCAGTTCGAACGTACGAACCATGGCCATGGGAAACCTTACCGAGACGATACCGCGTCCCATCGTATCGGACAAGTGGATTCGATCACAACCTAGATGTATCAAACGCGTCCCTACGCCTTTATTTTGACGAATTAGGAACCTAGGATGTGCATCATACAGTAAACTACTTGGGATGACACCCCGGCAACGTTATGTTCATAGTAGAAGTGCGATGTTCTATTGTTTAGTTGTGCTTTCCTATCCCGGAGAGACCAAGGAGATAATCCAAAGATGGTATTTGGATGTCCTGACGGCTTTTAATCCCGGATTGGCGTGAAACTCTGCCATTGGGTACTCTGATATCAGGATCAAATAATTTACTAAAGATCGAAACTCTGTGTAAGCGAGACTCGACCGCGCATTGCTGGACCTAAGTTATCTAAGGCCCTGGATGGATGCTGCCACTTTGTTAAGTTGCCGAGCTTGCACATGTTTGGCTCTCAGCAGGAGTTCAGCTTGACTGCTGGCCAAATGGTCGGCAATTGAAATTTCACAAACCTTTGTCCCCCCACTATACACAGATGCCTCTGTCCCATACCTTGTCTTATCTTGATTTCACTGGTCATAGTGACAATTGAGAATATCTTCTTGGGATCCTCCTTGCAGTTGTTGTTGCAAACCAAGTTTAGCAACCTATGCCTCAGAAGATAGAAACCGCTAGAAGACGCTTAGAAGCCTAGACAGCTACACTAGAAGACTAGAACCTTAGACGATAGACGGCTAGAAGCCTTACAAGATGTTCGGTTACAGCTTATCCAATTAAGCATAACTCCTATCATGGGAATGCCCGCAGATGCTCTCACGACCTATGGCGATCAATGGATACGCCATGATGCTTTATGACACCCCTTATGCATTTCATGTTATCTTTAATCTCCGTGCAGTGCACAGCTATGCACCTCATGTTCACCTCATGTTATGCTTCTCACAACGGTGGGAATGCTTCTTTAATCTCGAACCTTACTATGTTTCAGATACACATGGACACCTTATGTTTGGCTGTTCCACCGCCATGGACTCATTAGATGCACACCTTAGACATATGGCCTTTCCCCATTTAGACATAGATCTTTAGATGTAGACATAACATGTACAAATAGTAGAATAGTATATAAAGGCCAAGGATGACAGGACTGGCTCCCCAGTCTTGTTCTCTTTGAAGATTCCCCCTAATACACTTTGAAGTACTCCTCTTAGAGATACCCCCTCATACCTTGGTGGTAATCCCCCCTTTGATGGCACTCGCCCCTCTACTTGTGGATCCCTATATGTTTGGATTAGAGTGTTGTGGTTGGAAGTGCATACAACACCTGTTAGGGTTGTTTCAGTTGTGTTATGATCCATTGTGCCCGGCGCACGTTTCTTTCTTCTTCTCTGTTCTCCGTGCGTACACTCACTTTTCTGCTCTTCTTTGGGTGCCTGCACCACCCCTTTACCCTTGTCCCTCGGCTCTCCAAGGACTCTTACACATACGTCATCCTACTTACATGTTCTTGTGCACTTATCTTCCTTGTGCTGCCTTATCGCACATGTGTTTCATCTTCTCTTGCTGCATGCACTGTTACGCGTGGCCGGGGGTATGGTCGCACGTAGACCTACTAACACCTAGTAGGGTTGATGGTTCAGTCATTCGTATTGACGATGACGGGGGACCAGCCGTGGGGATGCTGGGTCGTGAGTACCATCAAGGATGCTTGACGGGTTGAAGGAGTAAACCGCTGTCTAGCTTGACGAGCGGGTCAAAGGTTTGAAGGTAAGACACGCAAAGGCGGGTGAGCCGTAGCGCGAAGCGTTCACTTAATAGTAGAACAAAGACTGAGGAGTAAAGGCAAGTGTATTGCTAGTGCTAACTAGGCGACAAGCCGTAGGTAGAACTAAGCTGAGGAAAAGGGGAGACGTCCCTGTTGAAGGGTTTATATAGTGAAGTAAGAGTGTGACAGTTACGTGTCACGGTAGATAAGAGCCGGCATGGGAAACGGCATTAGAAATAGAAGACCAATAGCGAAACCATGCATGGGAAGGAAATGTTAAGGGCTGGCGCATACGGTGTGAGAAGAACAGAAGAAAAAGAGTACCTGTGCGGTGGAGGAATAAGCACGCTTACGAGATGTATGGAATGTCGCGGAACGACATGGAAGGAGTGAGGTAAAGCGTGAGAAACGAAAAGTATTAGTCCGATATTGATAAGAAAGAAAAAGCGTTCGTCCTGCGAGCGAATCGTAACATTACCCCCTTAGTAACCTGAAGCTACGGCGAGGATTCCTTACAAGTCCCGAAAAGCAGGTCCCGGGGAGCCAGTGATGTTGGCATAGCCGATGTCGTCTAGTTCGTCTCCATCCTCATAAGGGGAAGGGGCACGAGGAGGGGAAGGCGCGGGGTGGTAAGACTGTTGGGAGGAAGAGGAGGACTGACGAGAAGTACAGCGAGGAGTGGCTCGACGGACGATTTGTCCGTTGTGGAACGCGGCTTGGGGGCAGTGAGGCGTAGACATAGGCGTGGAAGAGGATTGAGCGCGGGGAGAGGTGAGTCTCGAGGCAAGGGGGCGAGATGCTCCTGGGCAGCAGGCAAGAGAGTGTCCTAGGGCACGGCGGCAACAGCCCGTACAGGTGTATTGTTGGCAAGATAACTGAGTGTGCCCAAGACAATGACATTGAAAGCACTGCTGATTGAAACGAGGGTATCCAGGATATACGCGGTCTCTGCCATTTCGGCCTGTCCACCAGTCATTAAGTGTTTGCCGATGGATGGGTGATCCATCCCGCAAGACTTCGTTGCCAAGTCCTCG
>JBBPTX010000400.1:0-27415 GCA_038094595.1 Pulveroboletus aff. annulatus
TCGCCGGCCATGTCGTATGTGTCGTTTTTGTCGCCGATGCCGGTGAGTAGGACGGCGTCGTCGGATGCGGACGAGTTTATGTCGGTGGCGAGTGATGAGAGTGGATGGAGCGTGGGTGGGGGTGTTGGTGTCGGTGTGGTGCCCGTACAAGACCGGGGCAACAATCCGTTTTTGGATGGAGGCGAGGGAAGCGAGGGAAGTGAGGTGTTGGTGGAGGGACACGAGGGGAGTGAAGCAGGGAGTGATGAGAGTTGGGGGAGTGCGAGGAGGCATTAGAGGTGACGGAGTGGGTTTACTTTTTCAATGTGGTGTATTGGTTAGATGGACTGGTTGTGTCCTCGTTTTTTGCTGTCTTGCTTTTCATGTACTCATGTATTCGTATTCACAATTTGCACCGACGAGGTGAATTCATTGTGTGGATTTATTTGAAAAGGCGGACAATCTTTGGTGAAGCAGTGTGACTAGACACGATGCACAGTGAACCAACACATCTACTCGATCATGATGCATGATCGATCCGATGGTCGCCGGTTAACTGGTGTACTGTACTATCCAGTCTGCGAAGCCGTACGTCCCACCTTTGACCATCAACTCGGACAACAGAACAAATATGCCTGCCGCCCGGGTGTCAGCGTTGCGATTTGGAGGTCAGTCAATTAGCCTGGGTCGATGTCACGGTAGTGTATGCTGGGGCGACAGGGAAGTTGGCGGCGAGCGACCGCATGTTGGGACATTGTAAGGCCGGTCGGTCGGCACGAGAGCTCCGAGCCTTTGTGACCAGGGGCTACTTTTCACTGGCAAGCGTCGGCAGTGCATATGCATCCTGAGGTCACGGTGGCGTACCGTCAACTCAAAGTTGGCGTTCCTTTGTGATTGGCGTACACTGCAGGTGAACACGTTACTGGATTAGCTGGCATCGGCGTTTTCATCTGAGCGCGTTCTCCTGCCAGAATCGTGTGATTGTGTTCGTGAGCGATGCGAGTGTAAGTGAGATGGCGCGTCAAGAAAACGATTTGTCTTGCCTAGAAAGCAGACGGCAATCGTCTGGTACCCAGTGCTAACCATTGGAAAGGAGCGGTCTGGGAGTCACCACGACGGTAAGTGGAGCTATGCGAGCAATTATGCGCATCACATGGATGCCCGTACCATATGTGTTTTCTCGAGCAGCCGACCAACATCACATGTACGACTTTTCCGGCCTTTTGACACTTCTTCTGTGGACGAGTTAGATGGTGCAGACGTACTTGTGTACTTTTTCTGCAATTCGAGGTACAACAATGACTTCGTTCCCGGTCAACTGGCAACGGAGAAGGGGTCGGCCGAAGGTTGGCCGAGCCGAGAAGTCGCGGGTAGCTTTTGTTCTTAGTAATGATGAACTCCTTGTTCTAATACCACCATGTCTACTGCTGATGGTTCTTGATGGCTCTTATCTCAGCGAATCGTCGTTACTATACTATGCATTTACCCATGTCTTTCTTCCTGTCCTTCTTCCTGAGGAGAGCGATTATACTCGAAAAAACGACGCCGCACTAGCTGGTGCAGTGTGCGCTGCTGCCCATGAATATGGTATGCATGTCGACGGAATGGCCGAAAAGGCTGAGTGTATCACAAAGATGTTGGACAATTTTCAAGCCTCCATCCAGTCTGGGCAGCCGGACAACGTCTCAGTGATTCAATGCCCGAGCTGCAAAGTGTTTCAGACAGTTCAGACGAGCCAGACAGTGAAAATGCACATCTGAGGTGGCACCGCCGTCTCTCCCTTACTCTGGAGGAAGCACTTAGAGACGCTATCCTTGCCGACCTATCAGATTATGGTGTTGACCTTGCAGTTTCCAGGATTTTCCCTACTTACAAACCGGGCACAGGGAGATGGAAACAACTGCCACCTCCAAACTCCTGTTGGTTTACATGCAAAACAGACGCAACGGTGGGTCAGCCCGCACGAGCAATGCATCTAAGTTTGGTCGACAGGGTACTTCGATTGGATGGGCAGCAGTTTCAGAAATTGTCGCATGATATATTCAATCTGTCTCAAAGATATATCTTTCATGATGTATGTACATACTGTGGATCGCGTTTCCGTTGCAAATATGTTTTCCTGATAATTCTGGCAGCAAGACCTCTTTGTCATACCATCCAATCTTCCGGGAATGGATTTCATGGCTCTCGGCATCACATCGAAATATAAAGCATGTTCGTCAGTTCTATGAAGATAGTAATGGTGGTTTAAACAGGTCGTTCAGATCCATTTCTCACCGCAAGACAACTTCGGGTCCAGTGTAATCAGACAGGCGAAATCCTTGAACTGATTCCTGCAGAAATGCTGAGGAAAGACCTCCCACCGGCTTTCGTTGAAGACCACATTCATTTGTTGAACCTGTCAACAAAGGTCATCGAGATACGCCTTCTTGGACAGATCTGGGAAGAGTCTTTCGAGAATTTGAGAATTAATTGCTGCCCACAGGTCGGACTTTGAACTCAGGAATCGGCCATGTTTCGGCGGCCAGTGTCACCGAATGTCACATGCACGTGATGTTGGATGAATCCGGCCTACTTTAAGTACCCCGTAGATGCTACGCTTCCTTCCAGTCCATTATCGTTGACTGGAGGTAAGCCAACTATACCACTCACTACTGTACCATGTCGCTCATACTACGTACAGGCTAACCGTCTCGTTCATTAGCTCGTCGGGTGCTCACTGATTCTCGCCGTGGCCTCACTCAATGTCTACCACTGATGGCCCTTATCTCAGCGACTCAGAACGCTTGTCACCGTTCCGTGCCTTTGACCATGTCTTTCTTCCTGACGAACTTCCTGATTCCCACAATTATACCCAAGAATACGACATCGCATTAACTGGTGCAGTGTGCACTGCTGCCCATGAATATGGCAAGCATGTCTACGGAGCTGCTGAAAGGGTTCAGTGGCATCGTATCACAAAGATGTTGGATGACTTTCATGCCTCCATCCAGTCTGAGCAGCCAGACGACTCCTCTCGGTTACGTGATATGCACACTGGAGGTACGCTTACAAGTTTCATCTAGTAGGTCGATACTTATAGTGTAGACATCCTTGCGTTTTTTATCCGACCCAAAAATGCTGCTGTTATCGTCACGAGACAGGAGGTGTCTACGCTTTGCGAGCTATTTGAGGTGTCTCCCGACAGTGGTGCTGTAGTGAAGACACCAGGGGCACTGAGATGCTCTTATCCTTGGTCTGCTATCGAGACACCTAACGATGCAGTCGATGACAACCAGTTCCAAATATCCTTCCCCTCTACAGGCTATTCCGTAAACTCAGAACTTCCCATTATTTCCACTCGCCCGCCCGACATCTTACGAGGCGTGGGTCACAATGTAGATGTTCCCCGCATCTTGAAACGTGTCTGCTACAACGAAGTTGGCTATCGGCGTCACTCGTCCATGTGGCTTCTCATCAGAATTGCGGTGCGAATGTCCGTTGAACGTTCTTTTGGGCGTGCCATCTACAAACAATTCATCTTGTTCTTTATATCCAAGCTTGCGAGGCGTGTAAACAACGCAAGTCCAGTGAGCCGCCTCCTTCCCTTGATGGCATGTAAAATTCTCTATCGTTTGAAGAAGTTTGGATCCTCCGCCCCTGACTGGCTCTCTCAGATAGCGCTGAACACATGTAGTTGCCTTCGGGAGACCATTGATGCCAGGCGGCCGAGCCCTCGATCCTCCCTGTTTCAAAACCCTTCTCAGGAAGAGCTTATTAGAGATACCCGTCTCTCTCTATTGCATAGCAACGAATATATTCACAATGCTCTCGCAGGTTCCGGCCATGTACGTGCTGTTACCCCCTTCCATCCCAGCCATCTTCGCCGTCGTACCATTGAAGACTTCTTGTCTTCTAATGGGGCCTTTTTTGATGAAGCGTATCGTGCCAACCCTGAAATTACGCTTTATGATGTCGAGAAATCGGTGGAGCAAGACATCAATGATTGGGTTGCTTGCGTCGTGGATGTGGATGAGGCATGTGCTCAGCTCGAGGTCTTGATGGACAAGTATATCGAGGAGCCTAGAAAGAATACACAGGGGCGCGAGAACCCGGAATCCATCTCCATCGCGATTCTGACCACACTGGAGATTTTCGTCGCACTCGACAAGCTCATTTTGAAAGAGATCCCCATGCTTGCGGACTATTCCCCAGAATTTCCAATCGAATCCCTGGAAGACCTGCGCCTGCACAAAGAAACAAGCCTCCACCGCCTCTCATGTATATACCAGTACCTCTTTGACCGGCAGTCTCGATCACAACTTGGATGGTCGGTAATTTCGGCCGACGGTTTCCCTGTCCGTTACTACAATCAGAATCTGCGTCTTCAATGCAAGTAGCCTCTGGAGGTGCCGGATCCTCCCAATCGCCACTACCCTTGTCACCGGTATACGCCAAGACCGTCATTTTCGAGCTTCAATGTCCCGCTTGCTTCCGGAGCTGGCGTTCTGCTATTGCTCAGGTTTTGAGTTTCTTTTGTAGACACGGCTCACATCAATTTCGGGACTGTGAAGTGCAAAAACCACTAGATCTTCCTGGGCTGCAACCATACTTTACCAAGCACACTAGGTCATCCAAAGTCCAACTTGCATACGTTTATCAAACAGGCTTGGATGAACCCCAGACAAGCCCAGGACTATGTTATGTGTTGAAGAATACAGAATCATTTCTCTCGACTTGGCCAGGAGAGTGGGTCGTCAAATCCAACCTATTCGAGTTGGGTGGTGGTTATTATACGGACTATACCTATCACACGTCGAATGAGGTCCTGGCCGCTCAAGCAAGCTGCCATGAGGATCTCTCCCTTGATGAATTCATTGCATTCGGGCACTTACGGAGTGGAGGCTCGCTCCAATGGCTCAACATCCTACATGGACTACGAAGTAGTACTCTTAACCTCCGCCACCACCAAGTCCTTCTTCTTCTTTCCCAGGCTACCTTTCAAGTTGGACCACTCGATCCGTATACAGGGATGTGGATCTGGCATCAAGAACTTCAAGACCCATCTTTTTGCAGCGCTCTTCTGGATGAACTCCAGTGCTTGTTCATGGGTGCTGGCACTGGCTCTATTGACGCTACATTGGTGAAGAGCATTGCATTGCTGCTCGCCCGGTTGCTTGCATCTTGCCCAAGTGAATGCGTCTCAGAGCAAGCTGTTGCACTTCTTCGCAGAGTGCGCAGGAAGAGCTTCATCTGGGTAGAGGAACTGTCATACAACCTAAGAATGGCACCTGTGAAAGAAGAATGTAGAAATTTCTTGGGGGAGATGGCGCTCGCCTGCCAGAGCACGTACGACGTCGATCCCACTATGCTCTGCAAGCTCTGCCATTCTACAGAGGATGTTGATACTTTCCTTGCTTGTGGCTTCTTGATCAACACTCTTGTTCCTACAGGTATGTCTACTAATTTGTAAATGGCAAGCATTTTCATGTAATGGCTTCATTCAGATGAGCTGGACAGTAAATATATACAACTGAAGTGGCACCGCTATCTCTCCCATACTCTAGAGGAAGTGCTTAGAGATGCTATCCTCGCCGATCCATCAGATTATGGTGTTGACCTTGCAGTTTCCAAGATTTTTCCTACTTACAAACCGGGCACAGAGAGATGGAAACAACTGCCATCTCCAAACTCCTGTTGGTTTACATGCAAAACAGATGCGACGGTGGGTCAGCCTGCACGAGCAATGCATCTAAGTTCGGTTGACGGGGTACTTCGATTGGATGGGCGGCAAGTTGAGATGTTGCCGCATGGTAGAATCAATCTCTCTCAAGAATACCGTCAAATATTTCATGATGTGTGTACATCCTGCGGATCGCGTTTCTGTTACAAATATGTTTTCCTGATGATTCTGGCAGCAAGGCCTCTTTGTCATACCATCCGATCTTCCAGGAATGGATTCCACGACTCTCGGCGTCACATCGAAATACAAGGCATGTTCGTCAGTTATATGAAGATAGTAATGGTTTAAACAGGTCGTTCAGATCCACTTTTCGCCGCAAGACGACCATATGATACTTCAGGCCCAGTGTAATCAGACAGGCGAAATCCTTGAGCTGATTCCTGCGGAAATACTGAAGGAAGACCTCCCACTAGCTCTCATTGAGGACCACGTTCACTTGTTGAACCTGTCAACAAAGGTCATCGAGATACGCCCTCTTGGACAGATCTGGGAAGAGTCCTTCGAGAATTGGAGGATTGATTGCTCATCTGGAGGATACCGTGCATACAAGGGTTCTGAGACCCTTATAGACATTCAGAGCCCAATTTGGGAAATGTTTTCTGGATGCTTCACGATTTTCGCTTTCACGGAGAGCCCATTCCTCACAGGAACAGGAGGTCTTCTAGTGACCACTTCTTCCGTTGACTCTCCATTGCCGACTCGACAATTGTCTGTTGCACTACCCAATCATGGTTTATCCTTCTTCGTCAATGAAAACGAGGAACTGGAATCCTACGACTTCAAGAACATGGTTTATGACGAGAATCAGTGTGTCGGAACGCTGTTCGGTTTAAACAGCATGTTTGTTCTCCGACCGAAAACCCACATTGCGGGAACACGTATCCCAGATGCACTTATCCCCAGATGCATCGTCACGCCAGGTGGCACTTACGATGTCAATACAGAACTCGGTTGCTTAACTGGAAATGGAAGCTACTGGAGCACACAGGAGCTTATCCGCCTACATGCCAATACCAGCTGCCATATACCAGATCCGCTGACGGGAAAAACTGGTGCTCGCGCAGCACTTTCTCTGCATCAGTCTGCCACATGTCGTTCAATAATGAGGCACAAGGGTATCGGTATTAATTCATCACGGGTCACGGAAACCGATGTTGTATACAAGGAAATCGACAAAGGTGCTTATTTCCTTGAACGCGATAATGATCTGGACTCGTACGAGGACGAGAGGCGTTTCTCACGACGTGCTGCATATCTGTTCCCACCATGGGACACACCTGCCACAGATCCTGGATCACTCACACATTGTCACCCTACATCATTAACACGCTGGATTACACTTGAGCAGCTTTTTTTCAGTAGACCCATGCCAGAACTACCAAGGCGCCGAACATTGTTTCGCGACACTTACACCGAGACATCAAATGGCATTCCTGGATTACGACTGTTATTCTCCTCTCTCCCAGCCAAAAAATCCGATCCGACGTTCCAAAAGGAATATATTGCACACCTTGAAAACAGTGTGCGTGTTTGCAGCACCCAGCAGACGACTCACAGATTGACAAAGAAGGATCGCATCGATATGCTTCAGAAATATTACATGGGATGCAGATCCGACTATTTGGATGCCGTGGGAGCGGTGAAGAAGGCTCTGGGTCCAACAGCAGATCCGCTTGAACAAGCACTTGAGCAATTTGGTCAATGGCCGCCAACTACAGTGGTCTACCTATTGCGATTTCTGGCATCTACCTCACCAATTAAACTCCCTCCGTGCTGGAAGAAATGGCTCACTTCACTGGCTTTACTCCTTTTGGACCTTCAGCGTGCTCGTAGACTGCTTCGTCTCGCCTTGGAGGGTCTTGAAGATGAGTTTTCGAAGGAACTGGAGAACGAGGGGTGTGATGGATGGAATCCTGAAGATTATCCAGACTGGTTATTGATTCAGGTGTGTTACTTGAAGTACGGTCGACAGCCAGTATTCAACATCACCTCTTGTGCATGCCAGATTGACGGAAATTTCCTTATACGTCGCACTCAGGCAGAGACTGCGATGCAAATGATATCGCCGGAATCCGGGACCAATACAGTAATGCAAGTGAACATGGGCGAAGGGAAATCATCCGTCATCATTCCCATTGTGGCTGCTGTCCTTGCAAATGGCAAACAGCTTGCTCGTGTCATTATCCCCAAAGCGTTGACGGCCCAGATGTTCGAATTATTGGTTGCTCGCCTTGGTGGGCTTGCTAATAGGCCGATATACCACCTCCCATTCTCTCGTACTCCAGAGCGCGATCACAGGAGCACGAAAAAAATCAATAATCTCCAGAGGCTCATGTCTCAATGTATGACTGAACATGGAATTATGCTTGTTCAGCCTGGCCACGTCGCATCACTCAAGTTAACAAGTGTCGAGCAGCAGCTACGTAAAGATGACTTAGCGGGTAACTCGATATGCGAACCACGGCGTCAGACATCAATTTACAAGCAGATCGTGACTGCTGCGTCACTGACATATGTGAGTCAATGTCTTGTTACCGATCGTTCATTCAGCTGAGTGTTTGGCCGCAGCTCTCAAGTGATGGTTTCGTTGGGAATATATATCAATTACTGAAACGATCACGACACAATGACACCGTCGCTTCGCCATATACTCATAAAAATGCATCTAAGTGGCTGAACCTTCAGAAATGGATCCATTCCCATGTTCGAGATATCCTAGACGAATGTGATGAAATCCTTCACCCCCGCTTTCAGTTAATTTACACGATTGGTCTCGATCGTTATATGGACGGATATCCCAACCGATGGACGATTACTCAGCAGGTCCTGTGGGTTGCGAAGGAGCATCTCCAAACCCTCTCAAGACACCATCCCAGCTCTATTGAATATGAATGCAGTACCCCTGGAGCATTTCCACATGTTCAAATTGTACAAACCTCTGACGTTGGTCAGCGACTAATATCGCTGATCGTGGAAGATGTAATGGCAGGGCGGCTCCCAGGCTTCAAGTTCCAGAACCTCTTACCAGAGCTGCAGGGTGCAATACGTGGTTTTATATCCGATGAAAATGTCTTCCAGATTTCTGACACAGTCAAGACGGTGGAGGAGTATGCCAAGGGCGACTACCAGAGTCATCTTTGGAGCGGGCTACTACTACTTCGTGGACTCCTCGTTTACAACATCTTGTGGTTTGCTCTTTCACAGAAGAGATGGCGTGTTGACTATGGCCTCGACCCAATGTCACGAATCGATCAAGAAGATAGGCGGGACCGCTCCACCATGCTCGCTATTCCATATCGGGCCAAAGACATACCGGCACGCGACACCCAGTTTGGCCATCCAGATATCACCATCATCCTTACATGCCTGTCTTATTACTATGCCGGTCTCACTGAGGAACAACTGAGGGCTGCATTCCAGACCCTACTGGACCAAGACGATCCATTGACGGAATACGCACACTGGATTGAAGAGTATGATAAACAATCACTGTCAGAGTCACTTCGGAACTTGAATGAGATCAACCTGAAGTCATCAGAGCAGTGGGATGGTGTTATATTCCCTCTTTTCTCCTGCAACCAAGCCGTCATAAATTTCTACCTTTCGCGGACGATCTTTCCAAAGGAGGCAAAAGAATTTCCATGGAAATTGACCGCGTCTGGCTGGGATTTGGCAGAGAAAAGAGAAAAGCTTATAACCGGTGAGCCTTTGGTTTATCTATCGTCGTTGCAATTGATTGCTTAGTAACTGGCTATCAGGATTTTCCGGAACGAACGATACTCAATGGCTGTTACCGACATCTATTGCCCAGCGTGATCTCGATCAACAGAAGGGATCCGCTGCGAGGGTCCTCACATATCTTCTTCAGCCCGAAAATGACTCCTATATCGTTACTCACAGGAGTGGTGAACAGCGGAACGCGCTTGAATTCCTCCGAGCGGTGGCCACGCAACAGCCCGAAATACGTGTTTTGCTTGACGTCGGAGCACAGATTCTCGATTTCTCCAATCGTCAAATAGCCGAAGCATGGCTCGACTTCAACCGCGATGTCTCTGGCTCTGTCTATTTCAGCGAGGATGATGAACTTATGGTACTCAAACGAAATTGTATCAGTGAGGAACTTGCCTCGTCACCACTCTCCCAGGACTTGGGTCGTTGTGTGGTCTACCTGGATCATGCGCACACGAGAGGCACTGATCTTAAACTGCCTATTGGTTCGCGAGCAGCGGTCACACTGGGCCCAAAGCTCACGAAAGACAGTCTAGTGCAAGGTTTGCTTTCGTGTAGAAATCAAATTGATCACCGGGTCTCATGGTCTGCTATTTATAGGTTGTATGCGGATGCGCAAGCTCGGTCACGGTCACTCGATCATGTTTTTTGCGCCGCCTGAGGTTGATCTGAGCATTCGCGCTGTAACCGCCAAAAAAGATCCAAACACACGAATTACTACTATCGACATCTTACAGTGGGCGATACATGAGACATGGACCGATATTCGCCAGTGGGGTCCGTATTGGGCAAAACAGGGCATGGACCATCAAACGAGATATCAGGCTTTGTCCCGCTTCTGCGATGGAAAACTGCCACCCGAGCAGCTGCAAAATGCGTGGCTCCAACCGGAAACGAAGTCGCTAGAGGATCTATATGCACCTTCTGAGAGTAAAAGAATCTCAAGTAGTTCCTCACTCGCAGCCCCAGAATTCAGTTCTATCCGCCAACGCTGCAAAACTCTCGGGGTGCTGTCACTTCCCAGTGCGGATATGGACGAAGAACAAGAGCGAGAGGTTCATCGTGAGCGGGAACGCGAACGGGAGGTCGAGCTGCCTCCCGAGGCGGAGCCCGCGAGCCATTCCCTCCATGCGGACGTCGTCAAATTCGTGAGGACCGGGGACGTTTCTCTACTCCTCGCAAGCAGTGCTTTTCGACCCATATTCACAACTCTTGGACAGAGTACTGCAAGCACCATAACCCGCGAAGCAGATGTGTGGAGCCCATTTATCTTGGCAACTGTGGACTTTTGCGAGACGATCAAACTCGAGTCGACCAAGGGAACCATTGATCAATATCTTCGTCCTGTGCAATGGGTTCTCACCCGAAGCCAAACGGATCCGCATGAACGAGTACTAGTTTTGCTCAGCCCATTCGAAGCCAATCTCTTGATGCCAGATATCAGAACTAGCAAATGTGTTCACCTCCATCTATATGCACCCCGCACAGCTCGACGCATGAAACCGTCAGATGATCTCAAACTGTATGTTATCCCACCACTCCCCGCTGACTGGACTCCACCGTGGGCTCTGATCGACCAGCTGAACGTGTTCGCTGGGCAGCTCTATCTCAGGGACTACGCTTCATTCCTCCGGCTATGTCGTTTCCTCGGCATACCCACTTCAAAGTCATCAAGTGATACAGCAATCAGGTGGAATATGTTCAATATACCTGGGAGTTTCGAAGAGGTGGAGATTAGATTTACAGGTTCCCCGTTGCCCTCTGTGATGGCCTTACTTGCGATTCGGACTAGAGGACGGTCATTTACAGAAACCCACATGGGCAAAATTCTTCAAGGGCAGTCACTGACGGAGGATGATTTTTGATTGTTACTGGCAGCCCTTTTTACGTGTGAGTCAAACTCGAAAATCGTTGAAGCAGGGGCTCCCCGGGTGTTGGCCTCGCCGCATCCTCGAGGCCGGGTTCCCACGGGTCGTAGCGTAGGCTATATAGCGGTTGTTGGTCCTGTACACACGCATCCTCTTCTGCTACAGGACCTCCTTCCTGCCTTCTCCATCGTACGTTCCCTTGACTAACTTGAAGCCTAGATTTGGGGCGACTGATCGAAATACCTGATTTAGCCTGAGATTCATACTGTATACGGGTTAAAATAGTACACAGCCTGAGAGACGTGTCGTGGCTCAATTCTAATAGAGACGTAGTTGTTGTCTACTGGACCGCAGTTGCAAACCAAAAAGACAAGGCATCATTGTTGATCGAAATCATAATCAACCTACGAAAGCGATGAGAGTAAGAGAGGCGGTGGAGTGCGTGTAGTAGACAATGGACTGGGTCAATTGTCCAACCGGCAAGTCATTCACCGTAATTTGCCTAGGCGCTAGTTGAAACCAGAACGGTTGATTCTGACCCACAACATACCCCTGGGATCAATTATAAACAGTCCACGGAGGGAAATACCCTCGTCCTCGAGGAGAACGTCGTCAACACATCTCCTCCTCCTCCTCGTCGAGAGTCCACCTCTTCCAATCACAGCAACGATGCACAGGGAGATCACGATGGCCATAGAACACCTCGCGACGACGTTCCAGTCCAAGATTTCGAGCTCGAACCATTGGCGTCACAAGGGAATGAGTGGCGGAACGAGTCAAGAACGGGACGGTCTTAGAAAGCGCAAAACGGATTGCATCAGGGATGAATTCGATGGTTTCGAGAGCACAAGTACAACACTCGACGAGGTGAGCCTGGCAAGTGCTTCGTGTGACCGCATTGCTTCTCACGTCTTCGATCTGATTATCAGTCATTTACGTCTCTCACGCACACACCGCATGCATACGTGATCTCCAACATTTCCTCGCCAGCTACGCCTAGCACCGTATCGCTGCCTGGCACGCCGTCGCTCTGAATCACAGTCCACGACCACACAGAGATGTTGTTAATTTGCTGATAGATCACTCGCCGCCCTGAAATCCCACCATCACCATCGAGGACCCCGCTTCGCCCACTTGTCAATGGTGTTAACGCCACTTCCCCGACACCGCTTGCAATTCCCAACGTTGCCAACCATTCTTTTGTACACGAGGCGCCGCGCCATTCACGCCGACTTGCCAAATCATGGGGGATGATCCTCCATTTGGCCCCCTCCTTCCCGACACGCCGGGTTCCAGTGCAGAGATGTACGGAGAGCGTCCGTTCTCGCCACTTACGAGGGTGATGGGATCGAGCGTTGTGTCTGTCTCTGGATCGAGTCGAACGCACTCTTCCATGACGAGTTTTGTCCGCACGCTCGGCGGATCTGGTGTCCTCAGAAGTAGCGGCCTCACCAATGAAATAATAGCCGATGACCAAGACCATCTCGCAGGTGCGTCCACCCCCACCCATCCAGATCTCGAGCCGAACGCATCCATCATCTCCTCCCTCTCGGAACGGTACCCAACCCCGCCCACGCCGCCCGTCATGATCTCCCCACCCGCCTCCTCCATCGGTCTCCTCTCTGCCCCATCCACACCCCGCAGCACCGCCTCCTCCGCCGTCACCTCTCCCCAACCTGTCCCTCGCACATGGCCCTCTGTCCCCGCCCTCCAACTCCCGCCCGACTCACCGCCCCGCCAACTCTCGGAACAAGTTGGCTCGGCAACGGGGAGTTCGCCGGCCATGTCGTATGTGTCGTTTTTGTCGCCGATGCCGGTGAGTAGGACGGCGTCGTCGGATGCGGACGAGTTTATGTCGGTGGCGAGTGATGAGAGTGGATGGAGCGTGGGTGGGGGTGTTGATGTCGGTGTGGTGCCCGTACAAGACCGGGGCAACAATCCGTTTTTGGATGGAGGCGAGGGAAGCGAGGGAAGTGAAGTGTTGGTGGAGGGACACGAGGGGAGCGAAGCGGGGAGTGATGAGAGTTGGGGGAGTGCGCGGAGGCATTAGAGGGACGAAGCGGGCTTACTTTTTCAACGTGGTGTATTGGTTAGATGGACTGGTCGTGTCCTCGTTTTTGCTGTCTTGCTTTTCATGTAATCATGTATTCGTATTCACAACTTGCACCGACGAGGTGAACTGTACGTCGGGTATTGAAAAGGTTGACAAACCTTTGGTGAAGCAGTGTGACTGACGCGAAGTGTAATTAGGACCATGTGGGAAGGCTCGTCGGATGAGGCCATCGACTCAAGGTGTTTTCAACACAACTTCGTATGGCTTGGATTTTCATCCATGTCGCAAACGAACTGATACCCGCAGTGACCCCTGCGACTCGGAGTTTCAAGACTTCGGAAGCACAAATACGATGGTTGATTGTGAGTATCACAATGTCATCATGATCATCCTGGCCTGGTACTACCAGCCTGTAGTCTACCGGATCTGAGACGGTCTGGCCAGCATCAGACTAGCTAGCAGGAGCCGAGGCCGAGGCCGCACTGGCAGTGCGCACACATCGGTTCCCGCTAGATTGTCATATATATATATGTACTAGTGCGCCTTGCCGCGCTGAAGCGAACAGGAAACAGCAATGGCAAATGTCAAACTCTTTTGCTCGCTCCAGGCATGGCAATATCGCAATGGCAAGCATTACAAGTTCCATATGCTGTTCCAAACTTTGCCTCGCCATTCGGTGACAATTGGCCTAGTTCTTCTCAGTGGGCTTCACTGAACAACTCACTCGGCGGGCGCGTTCAAACCCTCAGGCCATGGGCAGCCGTTTGCTACATGTCTGATCCCCTCTTTAACGCTGATCAATGTCAGTCCGTCCGTCTGGGATATGGCGACGACAAGCAGGCAAGTTTCAGTATGAACCGTATGGTCGGAGTGGATACTAATAGCGATCACCGTCGTTAGCGCGAAGCAGTGCCTTCAGCGCTTCTGTGGCCCAACTGGGAAGCATGTAGTTTCGATCAAGGATGTGCTCTGAACTATACCGATCCTCAACCTATCGACAACGCGACGTGTCATCAAGGGACGACACCGTCTCACAGTATCTCGATCTTGAATGCCCAAGACGCGAGTACTGTCGTTCAGTGGGCAACCACTAACAACGTAAAGGTTACTGTGAAGAATACAGGTCGATTAACTTTTATTTCTCGCGTCGTATGGCTTCCGTCAACTGAAGCGATCTAGGGCATGACTTCTTAGGCCGTTCTGCTGCTCCATCCACTCTTCAGGTGGACACACACCTGTTGGACAGTCTCAGTTACGTGCCCGAGTTCGTTCCTCAGGGTTCGAATGCTGCCCCTGTTCCTGCCTTGACCATGGGAGCAGGCGCACAGGCTTACAAGAGTATGTCTTCTCCAACTCTTTATGTTACGCTGTTAAACTGGTAGTGGTACAGTATACGATTATGCCGCGGCCCACAACTTTACTCCTGTTATTGGGACTTGTTTGACTGTCGGAGTTGGTGAGTAAAACTACTGTGTCTACCAGGGTTCCCAAGCGTTCATGAATATAGCCGGAGGGTACCTCCAAGGAGGTGGACATAGCATGTAAGCGAGGTTCGCTCATTTCATGCGATACATTAACCTATTGTTATAGATTAACGCCTACATATGGACTCGCTGTGAGATCCTGCCTTGTTTTCTTCAATCCTGCTGAATTGACATGTTCTGAAAAACAGGTGGACAGTGCTCTCGAGTTCCAGGTGATTTCACTTGGTGCGAAATGCCCGGTTGATTAAACAATATGAATGACAGGTTGTTACCGCGGACGGGCAGGTCAGAACGGTGAACGAAGCCCATAATTCGGACTTGTTTTGGGCCATTCGTGGAGGGGGAGCAGGTAGTTGGGGCATTGTCAGTGCGTGTTAATTCATATCGTTCCCATCCATTATGCTGATTATCGCAGTATCGGCCACTATCCAAGTATACCCTCCGGTATCCATCGGAGTCTCTCTTCTTGCCATCCAACCTACTCTCTCCGAAAATGTGACTGCCGCTGGTATAGAATTCGTTGCACTTGTGGCAAAATATCAGAATTCATGGATAAACACGGGAATTACGACCAGACTTGGATTATCCCAGAATGGGTACAGGCTCGTTGGTCTTAACCTTCCCTCGTCCGTTCGCCTGACTGATCACACTATTCCTTCAGTCAATTTTCTGGCCAACTACCACTGCCGACGTGTCGGACCTCTATCCGTTCTTTGAAGAACTAAATGCCCTCTCTTCAACCTTCAATGTTGTTATGAATTCGACGTCTGCCCTCCGGTTTCCCACAGTTAGCGCTGCCATCCTAGAGTACCTCGCCCCCTATGGCCACTCGCGCGCCCACTATGGCGCCTCGCGCCAGCTCTCCTCCAGGCTCGTACCCAAATCATACATCGACCCTTCTAACTCATCGTCAATCCACGCTGTTGCCCAGGCGGTCTGGAGGGGGTTACAGATCGTCAATGCACCGTTCAAGGCAGGCACTCAGGGTCTCTTCAGTCCTGGTGGTGTGATGCTCTTGGGAAATATGCCTGGGATGGCAAAGTCAGGATTGGTGAACACGACCGGGGCGAATCCGGGGTTATATGAAGCTGGGTGGCACGTCGTCTATGGCTTGTAAGTGCCCAACTATCCTTCCTGGGTCGTTGGTGTTGAATGATGTTAGGTCCTGGACGCTCGGGGTTAATGCGACTGTCAACGCGGAGGTTATGGCAGCTGTTCGCGATGCTGTGTCGCCGTTGACTGCGTTAGGGATCAAGAGTAGCTACCAGAATGAAGGGGACCCGTTTGAGGATGATTGGCAAGAAGGTATCGTGTCCACGTCGCGTTCTGCTTCTCCTTCATTGACAGTTTCCCATTTGTCGAATTTTAGTGTTCTTCGGGTACAAGTACGCGGAGTTGCAGTCCATCAAACAGAAATATGATCCCAAAAACTGTGAGTGGATGCTTGGTTTACTAAAAGGCAGGGACACTGACGGACGACGACTTGGATCAAGTCTTCACCTCATACAAGGTAAACTGTTATCCTCGTGTGGTATTTTGGTTCGTTCATGATATCTTGTAGGGCGTTGGGTCTGTGACAACTCATCCTGCCCACCAATGTTATGCTAACAAGGAGAACGAAATGCTCCAAAATCGTCAAATTGTGGCGTGACCGACACTGATTTCGTTCAATACTAACACTTATTATGTGGGCGATTCGTTTCGCCATCAGGAGTGATACCGGACGCTTAAACGTATATGTTTCCTAAAGACCCATTGATTTGGATCGGCAATCGCTCAAATAGGTTTATGTAGTCAATCCAAATCACGCTATATAAAACTGCTCCCTACTACGATCAGGGTAACCCATCTTTATCCCAATGTACCTCCTAAAAAGATTCAAACACACGAGTTACCACTATCGACATCTTATGGTGAGCGATACACGAGATACAGATCGATATTCTCCAGCGGGCTCCGTATTGGGCGCAACAGGGCATGAACCATCAAACAAGATATTAGGCTTTGTCCTGCTTCTGCGGTGGGGAATTGCCACCCGAGAAGATGCAAAATGTGTGGCTCCAGCCAGAAACGAAGTCGCTGGAGGGTCTGTACGCACCTTCTGAGAGTAAAAGCATCTTGAGTAATTCATCACCGGCAGCCTCGGTATTCAATTCTATCCATTGACGTTGCAAAACTCTCGGGTTCCTATCACTTTCCAGTGCAGAGATGGACAAAAAACAAGAGCGCGAACGGGAGGTCCCAAGGCGGCGCCTGCTCGCCATTCTCTCCATGCCGACGTCAAATTCGTGAAGACCGGGGACATTTCTCTACTGCTTGCAAGCAATGTTTTTCGACCCATATTCACAACTCCCGGACGGAGCACTGCAAGCACCATAACTCGCGAAGCAGATGTGGAGCCCATTTATCTTGGCAACTGCGGACTTTTGCAAGACGATCAAACTCGGGTCGACCAAGGGAACCATTGATCAATATATTCGACCTGCGCAACGAGTTCTCACCCGAGGTCAAACGGGTCCGCATGAACAAGTACTAGTTTTGTTTAGTCCATTCGAAGTCGATCTCTTGATACCGGATATCAGAACTGGCAAATGCGTTCACCTCCATCTATGTGCGCCCCGCGCAGCCTGAAGCCATCAGATGATCTTAAACTCTATGCTATCCCACCACTCCCCGCTGACTGGACTCCACCGTGGGCTCTGATCGACTAGCTGAACGTGTTCACTGGGCAGCTCTATCTCAGAGACTCTCAGACTACTCTTCGTTCCTCCGGCTATGTCGTTTCCTCGGCGTACCCACCTCAAAATCATCGAGTGATACAGTAATCGATTATCCAGTGGAATATGTTCAATATACCCAGGAGTTTCGAAGAAATGGAGATTAGATTTACAGGTTCCCCGTTGCTCTCTGTGATGGCCTTACTTGTGATGCGGACTAGCAGAGGACGGTCGTTTACAGAAACCCACACGGGCAAAATTCTTCAAGGGCAGTCACTGACAGAGGATGATTTTTGATTGTTCCTGGCGGCCCTTTTTACGTGCGAGTCACAGATTCGAAGTCATCGTACGTTCTCTTGACTAACTTGAAGCCTAGATTTGGGACGACTGATCAAAGTACCTGGTTTAGCCCGAGAGCGGTGAGACATGTCGTAGCTCAATTCTAATTGTGACGTCATGTCGCTGTCTACTGGGCCGCACCTGCAAACCAAAAGACAAGGCATCATTGTTGATCGAAATCATACGAAGGCGAACACCGGTTCTTCTTGCTCACATACGGGCAACTTGGAACAGAAAAGAGGTGATATTAATTCACGTTCGCATAGTCAGGTGACAGTTCCCATGTAGTCGGGCATGCTCAATATTTCAAATAGGTGCACATGATACGATAACCTTGTAAACCTGTATGTTTGGATCAAATTTGGAATCTATCAGTGGGTATGTTCAGTCTATTCCTTGCGGAGGCGCTTCTTGCTCGTGCCGTTCTGCATCTCAACATCTCTATCCACCGAGGTAAAGTAATCCAGAGATCCTTTGGGGTCAGCTTTGATTGTTTTGCTGCCTTCGGTCCAGCCAGCGGGGCAGACCTCTCCATGCTTGTCCTGCCATACCAGGTTAAAAACGAACCTAACGCTAAAAAAAAAACGTTCAAAACGAACCGTAAACTGGAACGCCTGCAACAAACGCAGGGTCTCGTCGACAGAGCGCCCAACCGGCAAGTCATTCACTGTAATTTGCCTAGGTGCCATTTTAGACCCAAAACGGCTGGTCCGAGTGCACAACATACCTCACCATACCCTTGGGGTCAATGATAAACAATCCGCGGAGGGAGATACCCTCATCCTCGAGGAGAACATCATAGTCGCGCGAGATCTGCATGTTGCGGTCTGCAATGAGTGGGAGTTTGAGGTCTGGCCCAAGGCCGCCTTGTTTCCTTGGCTGCTGAGCCCATGCAAAGTGGGAAAATTGGGAATCTGTGGAAACGCCTACAAGGTGGCCGGGTGAGTGACCCGTACAGTGTGGTGGGAGGGGTCCTGACCAAGAACGACGGCGTCAAGTTGGTGGAATTGGTCGAGGGCATCGTTGAAAGCGAGGATCTCTGTAGGGCAGACAAAGGTAAAGTCCCTTTGGTGGTTTAACTCGTCGTGGGTTTCGTCTGGGGGGGAGGACTTACATTGGGTAAAAGAAAAGAACAACCCTACATAAAACAAGGAAAAAAAAGTTACAGTCCAACTGGCGCAACGAACTGATAGAACTGCCTACCATTTCCCGAGATAATCTGCAAGAGAAATGTCTTTAAACAAACCCTCAACAACGGCTGTCGCCTTGAACGCAGGAGCGAGACGTTGAACACGAGCAACCATAGTGGCAGGTATCTGAGACGCAACAAGGAAGGAGGAAGAAACGAAGAGACTGACCACACGATTTATTTCGCGTTTGAGACGCGTTGTGTACATATATTTGGCTTTACCAAATATGGGACTCAGCGCTCGTTGTGATCGCACTTTGATGAAGTCGCGTTGATGGCATCAATGGTGGTCCGTTCGTTTTCAGTTATGTTTGGCAGTGGGTGTGCAGAAAGGTATGTTTCCGGGAAACTCTGACTTGACAGTTTTACTTAGGAAAAACATCGCCTTTTCACGGAGCTAGTACGACCTACCGTTCCTGGGAGTCCAAAATTTGATGACACGTGTACGGTATTCAGGGCCAAGGGCCATGGCAAAAAGCCCTGCAAGTTGCCGTCGATTTCTCACTGCTCGTGTGTGATGGTTGGATCAAGGTGTGTCCCGCCAGCGGAAGGCTTACACAAATTGCTCAACTTGAATAGTCAAGGAGACGTTACTAGTGACGCCCACGATGAGGTCGAAATTGCGAGAGAATCTCTGGCATCGCTCAACGCGGACGATGCCGGTTACCTGTCAATGCTTGATGTGCTCGTCACCAAGCTCATCTCTCGTTTCAATGTTTCGAGAAATCCTGACGACCTGGACGAGGCCATCTTTCAGACGAAGAAGAACCTCAGCTTGGCGCCGCCCGACCAAATCTCCTATCTCGATGCGCTATGCAAATTGGCGCAGTTCCTGTTCAAGCGGTTCAAGTTTCGGGGGGACACCGACGACTTGACCCAAGCCATCAGTCACTTTGAGGCTGCTGTGGAGTTGAGCACGCCGCAGCAGGACTTTTACTCCGCATTAGTGGCGGGCCTTTGCACCTGCCTTCGCCATCGTTACCACACATATGGAAATGTGGAGGACCTCGATCGAATCGTCGAAAACAGTTCTCTTGCTCTATCGACCTCCCCAGCTTCGAATCCCAACCGAGACGTATTATTCACTCCCTTGGCAAACGCTTTGAAGGAACGGTTTCAGAAAAAGGGGAACAGGAGCGATCTAGATGCCGCGCTGGCACATTTTCAATCTTGCCTTGATCTACGCCCTCCCGGCCACCCAGCCAGATACGTTGCCTTGTGCAATCTTGCAGACGCGACGCACATCAGGTTCGAGATGGATGGACACTTGGAGGACCTGGAGAGTGCGAACAACCTCTATACGTCCGCGTTAGAACTGTGTTCTCCAGGACAGGAGGGCTTCCCGATGCTTCTCATGAACCTCGGCCTTGTACACATGCACCTTTTCCAAGTGCAGGGAGACGGCGAGAAGCTGGAAATGGCGATCGATTGTTATCACACGGCAATGGCACACTCTACGGTGCCAAACTTGGACTATTCACGCCTTCTCGATAACTATGGCGATGCGCTCAGGACTCGTTACACTTTGTCGGGAAACACCAACGATCTCGACCAATCAATCCGATACCTGACCACGTCTTCTGACATCACGCCTCCGACATACTCTGGCCGTCCAACCACCCTTCTCAGTCTCGGAGCTGCACTCCGTGACCGGTTCAGTGCAACAAGCAACGCTGCCGACTTGGATTCCTCCATTGAGAAGCTTGCTTCTGCGCTCCAGCTGTGCGGGCCAGAATATCACCAGTACTCCAGTATACTCTCAATGTACGGTCGTGCTCTTTTTGAGCGGTTCAGGGCAAAGGGGGACATGCGAGATCTCAATCACGCCGCTTCAGCGTGCAGAGATGCGCTAGTCCACACCTCCCCAACGGAACTGCAGTACCACTCCATCGTTGCAAATCTCTCTTTGACCCTATATGACTGTTGCTTTTTTCAGTCGGACGTGAACATGGAGGAAATCCAGACCATCATCGACTACTGCGATCGCGCCCTGGTTTCCGCGCGTCCAACGGAGCGAGCTTTCCTCACTCTGAAGATCGTCCGCGCCAAGACAGTCTTCTTAAAATCCCGGAATGGACGAGAGGAGGCAGCTATCAGCACCTCCATAGACACGTTTCGCGAAATTATCGCTATGCTACCCCAAGGCCATACAGAATACGTGTCTATCCACTTCCAACTTGGTCACGCCCTCCATACTCGTTTCCAGCTATGTACGGATTTCAAAGATCTAGATGGATCCATCTCGTCTTATCGCGTTGCCCATGATATCTGTAAACGAGGGAACACGAACTATGTTCCGGTATGCATGAACATGGGGAACGCGTTGCGTGAGTGCTTCGAGTTTCAGCATGGTTCCGAGGACACGCTGGACGAAGCGATCGTACTCTTGGCCGAAGTAGAGGATATTTTATCAGTCACACCCCAACACTCGGACTACCGAGCATCGTTGGCCAACCTCGGCATCGCACTCTTTATGCGATTCCAGGCAGAGGGGACCAGAGGAGATTTGGATGCAGCAATCGAGCACTTGTCTCGTGCGGTGGCACTCCCTGCTTCTTCAGAAGGATATCTCTTTCCGTTTGCCCTTGCAACGTGCTTGTCTGCCCGTTACAATGAACGCAAGGATGTGGATGACTTGGAACGCTGTGTCAATTTGTTTGGCAGCGCTGCGGAACAGATGCCGTCCAGTCACATCACTCGAGCTAACTTGTGCCGAAACTATGGACGTACGTTGGTCAAACTCGGGGGCCACCGTGACCGTCTTCAGCACCTGGATCATCTCAATACCGCTATGGTCTTTTACAGGGAAGCTCTCGAGCGCCTTCCGGCTTTGCATCCTGATCGACCGATGGTGCTCTTACGTCTTGCGGAAGCGCTGCATAAACGAAGCCTTCTCCTTGTCGATACCGATGGCTTATATGACGCAATCAGGATTGTCCAAGGTGCCATGCAGACGCTTCCCAAGGACAGCCCGGTCTTTCATGACTTTTGCCACGGGGCTGCACAATTACTCATGACCAAGTATGGGTCTTCGGAACGGCGAGAGCCTTCTCTGATGGAAGATGGGTTCCGGTACTACGAGAAAGCAGCTACCTATACCCACTTTGGCAGCTCCGGGAGTGTTCGGGCTGCCCTCGAGTGGGCAGAACACGCTGAGAAGGAGGATCACGCCTCTGCATTGGTCGCCTATCAAACTTGCCTCGATTCTTTGAATCAACATTTACTCTCTACTGCGTCGATAAAAAATAGGCGTGCTGTCCTGCTGGACGAGCATTGGGTGAAACAAACAAGTACATTGGCAACAGATGCTGCGGCCTGTGCGATCGCGCGAGGAAAGTTGGAGTTGGCAGTCGAGCTCTCAGAGCAGGGGCGCGGGTTACTGTGGTCCCAAATGGCCCAGAATCGTACGCCGCTTGACGCTCTGCGTTCCACCGGCGACGCCGGACGCGTATTGGCATCCGACTTTGAACGTGTCAGCGCCAGGCTCGCACAGAGCGCTGTAGCTCGATCCGAGAACGCCGTAACACCCTCGAGGTTGACCATGGAAGAGGCGGCGCGACGATACCGACAACTGACGAAGGAATTTGACGATATTGTTGCACGCATCCACCAACAAGACGGGTTCCAGAGCTTTTTGGAGCGTCCGTCGTTTCAGAGCCTGCAACGTGCTGCAGTCGGCGGGCCAGTCATCCTCGTTAATATCAGCCGTCGGCGGTGTGATGCTCTCATTATGCTGCATGATGCCTCGCCACGACTAGTTCCCCTCCCCAATACGACGCTTGATGATCTGACGGCGCTCTCAGGAGATTTGTATCTAATGTTGAAGAAGACGGCGCGTGTGGGCTTGGAAAAGACACGCGAGAGGCAGCTCGTGGTGACTCTCCGCACCCTCTGGGATACTGTCGTCCGCCCAATCGCTGACGAACTGTCCACATTTCTACCCCGTGGCGCACGGATCTGGTGGTGCCCCACCTCGAAGCTAACGACGCTCCCGCTGCATGCCGCGGGGCCGTACCGCAAGGGTGCGCAGAACCTGGCAAACCTGTACATTTCATCGTACACGCCGACGTTGGCGGCGCTCATTCGTGCGCGCAATCGGCCCGTTGTATCCCAGCCCACGTCTATACCGCCCGCGTTTGTCGCCATTGGTCAAGCCAAGTCATCTTCGTCAACCACTCGTGAGCTCCAAACCGTGGACTCAGAGCTGACCCTCATCCAATCGCTTCTCCCGCCTTCAATGCCCTTTTCAGCGTTGTCAGGGGAGGCGAGCACAGCTGATGCAGCGCTCGCCGCGCTCAAGACGCACGCATGGGCACATCTAGCATGCCACGGACGTCCCAACGCCACTCAACCCTTCGATTCTTCATTTGCACTCGGAGATCGGGCTGTAACAGTACTTGACATTGTCGGGGGTGGTACCACCGACTCCACCAATGTTACCCTACCCGAATTCGCGTTTCTCTCGGCGTGTCATACGACTGTCGGAGATCGACAAGCACCAGATGAGACTATACACCTCGCTGCAGCGATGCAGTTCTCTGGATTTCGAAGCGTAATCGGGACGATGTGGGCAGTGGACGATGCAATGGTCAGGGAGATGGTCAAGTCGTTTTACACGCACCTGTTCGCGTCTTCAGCAGGTGGAAACAAGGTTGAGGGTGTAGAGTGGGATTGTACGCAGGCAGCGTGGGCGTTGAGCAGGGCGTCCAAGTCTGTTGACAAGGACATTGTCACGCTCGATCAACGGATCGTGTTCATCCATATTGGAGCGTAAAGAAACTTGTAATACTCAATTGAAGAAGCAAATGAAGTTGATTCCGAACTGGAAAAAATCATGGCAACTTCCCACTGATAGGATTCCCTCAGTGAGGACGCCTTGATCTCTGACCAAGGTCAAGTAATAATTTCCGAGAAATCGGGTTTTCATTCTCACAAACAAGCTGTTGCTTTCAGAATCCCCGATTAGACTAGGGAATCCGAGTCAGAGTGACCTGTTGAACGGGAATGAACTGGCAGATCGAGTCACGCGTCATGCATGTCATGCTTGAATCCGATGGGAGTCGGCAATCGGGACTTGTCAGCATTTCCCGGGCCAAACCACACCATCTTCAAGCCACTGGTGAGTAACATATTCGCCGAACCTCCCAGAATATCGCTGTTCAGATATTATACAGGAGACCGGTGTGGCTGTTAAACCTGCCGCAATCGATCACTGGTAGACCTATTGTTCATTGCGGCATAGCAAACACCCACTGGCACACAGGGAATGGTAGTAACGTTTGACATTGCTATACGGAAACTTCAGGTCGTACCAGTGTAGACCGTCAATACACAATTCATCTGCTCATCGCCAACAGTTGCTGAGGAGGCGATGCTCCAATCGTTATCAGACGCCGGAATCATTCCTGGTAGACCGCACGCCACCGTTTTTCACATACATCATCTAGGAATGACTCGGTCTGATATAGGAACTTAACTCGAAGGGCACTGCTTTCCTGTGCGTATAAATTGTTCCGTGATGGATGTGCGGTGCGTACATCAATGCTAACTCAAACCTCCACAGGAGCTGGGGACCTCAAGGTCGTAGGGGCCGGCCAGCCTGACCGTGACATCGTACCGCTCTCTGCAGCTTATAGACTATCTCCTGAGCTAGCGAGCTTTTTCAAGCGAGAGACTGGGATAAACGACGACGACGATCTCAAGACCCACATTCTCAAAGTGCAAGAGAGGGCATACGAGGTCAGTAGGACGATGTTCCCTTTTTTGCGCTGAAGAAGCTGAGCGCGGTTCTGACATAGATATTTCCTTACCCGTGTATCAAGTGGTTCACATTCCTCCAGTGAGTGTCTTCAGTGACTTTACACGAGGACTTCAAGTTCGAAATCGTATGTAATTGCTACGTAGGCCAGGGATTGTGACGCTACCAGTGTATGAAAACATCATCAAACTCGGTCAGGAACGTCCGGATGGGATTTTACTGGATATCGGCTGTTGCTGTGAGTGTCTTGCGCTCGCAACGATTTTTCTTCGTTGATAGCATTGCCCCTTAGTTGCGGTCGACGCGAGAAAGGCTGTAGCGGATGGTTTTCCACTTCAGAATGTCGTCACCTTTGATCTTAACAAAGGTAAATACCACAGCAATAAGTCGTGAAAATCAACTAATATTGACATCGCCTTAGAGTTCTTTGGCATAGCTCATGCCCTCTTCAATACGACGCCTGAAACTTATCCCATCAATTTCATCCCAGGAGATGCGTTCGACCCAAACATGTTACAAATCGTACCTCCCTTCGACTTGGCCACGCCTCCGGTGGAAAAGCCAGACTTGTCGACGCTGACCTCACTCAATCCACTTGCTGGTCATTGTGCGGTGATATATGCATCCAATTTCTTCCACCTTTTTTCGGAGGAAAATCAACTTCACTTGGCGAAAGCGCTTGCGGGGCTGTTGTCTCCCGAACCCGGGTCCTTGATATGCGGTGAACATATAGGAAACCGTCAGAAAGGAAATTATCGAAAAGAGTTTCCGGGAAAAACATTGGAAATGTTTCAACACAGTCCCGAATCATGGAAGGCCATGTGGGACCAAGTATTCCTCAAGGGCAGTACTAGTGTCAGGGTAGATGCGAAGTTGGAGCAGTTGGTAGTAATGGATGAAAGCCCCGCTCTTCTGATGAAGTGGTGGGTAATCAGGTTGTAGGTCAAATAAATGTACATCACTGTCAATCCAAGGAGCCGTTCGTGATACAGTGGCGCCCACTGAGGCGACACGCGAGAACACTATTGATCGTTATGGTCAAAGTAGCATCCGCCTTCCAAAATAACGAGAGGGTTTCATCTCAGTACAGCATCACTATTGTTGTTTCGGCCAGTGTGTTCTAGGACATAATGACAATCTTTATAGTAGTTCGTTCTCCTTGTTGGCATAACATTGGTAGGCGGGAAGTGTTGTCACTGAGGCAACGCCCTGGAGGACACCATGAATGCATTGCAGTAGACTGGAAAGGATGACTTTACCTTGTATGACGTGAAGACTTGATCACCATTCATGAGCATTCATGTCATCAAACGATGTATGTATCTACTTACAGTTCTGTGGATCGTACTTTTGCTTGATGGATTGCAGCTCCGCATACTTGTACCCAAAGAACGCTGAAGACGCGTCAGACAGGGTTAGAAAAATGACGAAGTTAATATACTACCTTCTTGCCAGTTCTCTTCGAATGCGTCTCCTTCGTTTTGGTAGCTACTTCGGATTCCCAACGCGGTCAACGGCGAGACGGCGTTGTGCACGGCCGTCATCACCTCCGAGTTGACCGTCGCGTTGACCCCGATCGTCCACGGCCTGCTCATACAAAAACACGTGTACGATCAGATGAAGTGTGGCCATGGTTCGGAGTTCAGCATAGACAATTCGGGAAAAAGGGATCGAGCACTCACGCAGCATAGAAAACGTGCCATGCGGCTTCATACAACCCAGGGTTTGCCCCGGTCGTGTTCACCAAATCAGATTTCATGCCAGGCATGTCGGCCATGATGAAGGCCGGAACAGTACCAAAAAGGCCTTCAGTGTCCGCCTGAAGCGGCCGATTGATAATTTGCAGTCCGCTCCAAATTGCCTCTGCGACCGTCGTGATCGACGAGGAGTTAGAGGGATCAATGTACGACTTGGGAACAAGCCGGGAGGCAGCCTGGTTTGAAGCACCGAAGAAATTGCCCTGATCAAATTCGGGACCGAAATGGTCCAGGATTGCGGCGTTGATACTGGGGAACATCGAGGCTGACGTTGAATTCGATGTTACATTGTAGATTGAAGAGAGACTCTGTAGTTCTTCGAAGAACGGGTAGAGGTCTGAAACGTCAGCGGTGGAGGTCGGCCAAAGAAAAAACTGATGGTACGGGTTCAACTTGGACGGATAGATGAGCAAACAATAGGACATACGAGGAAGTATTTGTCCTGGTACAGAAAAATATTGTTTGTGATGCCTGTACTGATCCAGAAGTTCTGGTATTTCGCCGCTAGAGTGAGAAATCCGATACCAGCAGCAGTCACATTTTGGGACGCAGTAGGTTGGACAGAAAGGATGGAAGCTCCAATAGAAACAGAGGGGTATACCCGAATAGTGGCAGATACTGCAAGAATCAATAGGGTGGAAAGAAGGCTAGACCGACCAATACGCACCGACAATACCCCAGCTACCCGCACCCCCTCCACGGATAGCCCAGAACAGGTCCGAATTCTGGGCTTCATTCACCACCCTAACCTGCCCATCCGCAGTAACGACCTGCAGATCATATTAACAAAATAAGTATACGTAGTAAATCGTGATTAATA
>JBBPTX010000401.1:0-15521 GCA_038094595.1 Pulveroboletus aff. annulatus
TCGCCGGGCTGATTCTTTCCCTGAAGCACCAGATGTGCACCATACCAAAATCCCTGGACGAACATGGCCATCGTCACAAACTGGTTCGTACCAGATGCAATGCCCCAGATTGCACCCAGTGACTGGACGGCAACAGGGAGACGGGTGAGAAGAGTGTGTTCGTAGGAAGCTGCATTAGCTGCCTTGACTGCGCCAATATTTGATACGACCCGCGAGACAAGGGTAGCTGCGCGACCAATGAGCGTCTGTTCTTGCGCTAGACGGGGTGACGCAAAAGATTGAGAGAAACCTTGGATGAGAATAAGAAAGGGAACAGCGGAAAGGATGACAAGGGTCAGGAGGGGTGACCAGACGAATGCGAGTACAAGAGCGGTTAATGTTGTAATCAAGTGTTGAATCAATTGACCGGTTGCAAGGGAGGACGCCGCGCGTACATCATCGGTCTCTCTGTGAAACCATAAACACAAGCAACCAAATGGAGCGACAAGGAACCTGCCTAGCAAACTTGGCCATGAGGCCGCCAGCGCCGATGGGAGCACATTTCCCACTCGTTTCCTGAACGGTAGTGGTATTGTCGCTCCCCATCTGTCTATCAAACCACACCATCTGACCGTGGACGACTGCGTGATACACTCTTCGTCTGAGTTCGATGACGTTCCATTCGCCAGTCAATATCCATAGACTGCTCGTGACACTACTCATCACCAATGCGCCAACACCGAGCGCCACGAGCTCCAACGCAGCACGACCGACGCCATGTAGGAGAGCATCCTTTGCTGCTTGCGAAGGATTTGGGATAAGAGGAAATGCGGCAAACGTGTTGAAAGACTGGCCGACGACATATGTCATGAACGGCGCAATCCCACCTGCTGCGACGGACGATGCAATGGCGGGTGTGAGCAGCACAAGCTTGCGCCTCGGGGTGAGAAACGAGAAGAGTAGTTTGAATGTCGGTGCTGGGGGTGGGAGAGGAGGTATCTCGTGTACAGAAATTGTTGGCGAAACGGGTGTGTCCAGGTCATGTTTCCTGACGTCGACACTGACGAGTGATGGGTCGTGGTTGTTCATCGTTGTCGCGGACGACGACGAGCAACTCGAGGCGAAGATGTGGTAGCGAAGAAAGACGCGAAAATGCGCCTTCGCATGTCATCTTTGTTGTTTTTGTTGTCCTTGAATGGTGCAGTCGCTATTGTCTGGTTTCTTTGTCGCACCCACGTGCAAAGACAATAGGATTCTCGATTAGGTAATGCGACTAGGTACGAAGCTTTTGCACAACAGACACAAACAACCGCCAGTAGTACACTGAAGTTAACCGCTCACAAAGTCACTTGTACAATGAAGGAAAAATGCCATAGTGAAACAGACGCTGACTTGACCAGTGAAAAATAAATACACCCGACCAAAGTATGAAAAATCGAAAATGCAACGTACATTCGCTCAACTATCAAAATCTCCTTGGAAAAGTAACTGTCCATGAAATAGTTTCCCCACGTGCGTCGATGTAAAATCAATACCCTTGTTTCGCAGTTCCATTAACGCCCTCAGCGCAACGAGTGGTGACCTCGCGAATGTATGCGGAATCTGATTGTTTCGATTCTCCGGCTTGATGAATCCATCAGGTTCTACCACAATATCCTTGTGTCCTTTCAGTTCCCTCGTGTATACGCAAAGGAAACGGCACAACCGAAGGTACGTCTCGTAGTCCTTCAAGTACAGCTCCCCAGCAAACATGATTAACTGGTCGGAGTATGAGGAGGGAAGAAGCCATCCATGCGGGACTGAAGGGATGCTGTACAAGGCAAGGTCGCCGCATGGCTTCACTGATTTCGTGACCCGGGCCGCGAATAGATGGAGGTGAACTTTGTCGCTCTTCCTGATATCCGGCAGCAAGTGGTTTACTTCGTACGGGCTTAAAATGACCAGCACGTCCCTGGACTCCAATTTCGCAGAGAGAACCCAGTGTATGGGGCGCAGGTAGTCATCCATCTTTCCCCCTGATAATTTGACGGTCTCCTCGAAGTCTTTCGTCACCAACACAGATTGGCTCCAAACGAACGATTCATCAGTGGCTGCAGAGGTCGTGCTCAAAGAGTCGAAAGCTGGACGGAAAGCTTCGTTTTTCTTGAGGAATATAGATTGTGCTGAGATCATTCCCGTCTTAACAAAGCCAACGATATCTTGGTGGATTGAGTGAGTCGCTGGCCGTACTCTCACAGGCCTTTTCACTGCTTGATGTTCACGCCTGAGTTCATAAATGAGTTCCCGTTCTTGTTCTTCGTCCATGCCGACAGAAGATAGCGACGTGACCCCAAGATCGATACAACGTTGCCGGATGTCCGCACTGGTCAGCGTAGCAAGATCTGAAGTGCTGCGCGGCTCGTACAGGTCTTCCAGGCTCTTCGATTCTAGCTGAAGCCACTTGTCTGAAAGGCTTCGTGGGTTTAATTGACCGCTACAGAGGCTGGACCAAGCACTATATCGGGATTCATGGTCTATCCCCTGCTGTACCCAATGAGGTGCCCATCGTCTAACGTTTTCCCAAGTTTCTCGTATAACCCAGTCCAGGATGTCCACGGTCTCGATGGTGTCCGCAAGGCCTTGATCTCTACCGGCCGTAGCGCGGATCCGTCTATCAATTTCGAGAGGTGCAAAAAACATGATAGAATGACCGTGGCCAAGCCTCCGCATCCGCATGCAACCTATGAAAGAAAGACTCTTAGGATACTTGTAATAAAATATCACAGACACATACCTTGAGCCAAGCGGTCTTTCGTGACCTTGGAACCCAGTGTGACCGCAGCACGGAACCCGACAGGAAATCTGAAATCAGTTCCGCGCGTATGAGCATCATCGAGGTACACGACGCATCGGTCCAAGTGCTGTCCAAATGGTGACGAACGCAATAACTGTGAACTTCCGTTCCGTGTCCACACCATCACCTCATCTTCTTCATTAAAATATATGGCAGCAGAAGCGGTTGGAGTGATGTCTAGCCACGCCTTAGCTACCTCGTGGTTTTGCAGATCCAGTATTTGAGCACCAACATCCAACAAAACGCGAATCTCTGGCGTTTGTGCTTTCAGGATCTGAAGGAATTCATGCGCGTTTCTCCGACCGCCGTTCTCGTTGGCAGTGCACATGTAGTGGTTGTTCTCCGGTTGTAGAAGATATGACAGGACCTTTGCATTTGTTCCTCGCTGATGATCCGGGTCATGTTGGGTGATGGGCAAGGGCAATAAGTATTGGATGTCATTCGTCCCAGAAAATCCTAGAGTATGTAGGTTGAGCCAGGGGACCGACAATTTAGAACACATCCTTGACTCACCCGTCAGTAATCGTTCTTTCTTCTCTGCCAAATCCCACGCAGAACTGGACAGCTTCGACGGGAATGCCTTGGCTTCTCTCGGAAATACGACGTTTGATAGATAAAAATTGATTGTTTCCCGATTCCGAGAGAAGACGGGAAATAAAATTGTATTCCATTGGTCCACCGATTGGATATTGACGCCACTTATTATCCGTACGGATTCTGGGATGCCGGGGCAAGTTCGAACCCAAAGATCATATGTCGATGATGCATCATGCTGTTTGAACAAAATCGAAAAAGAGTGTTGCAGCTGTTCCTTGCTGAGACCACCATAATAATACGATAGGCAAGTGAGGATGATGGTAATATCTGGATGCCCAAACTCGGCCTTATCTGCCGGGACATCCTTGGCTCTATATGGGACTGCGAGCATGGTACGCGCCGGAGAAAGTCCATAGTCAACCCTCCATCTCCGATCTGTGAATGCAAACAAAAGAATGCCGTTGGCCAAGAGACCGCGCAACAGTAGCAAGACACGCCATTGTTGAGTTTTCCCGTAACGCTCCTTCACTGTTTGAATACTTGTTGGAGAAACATCTTCGCACGTTATGAAGGCCCGAACTACGTCCTCAAGGCCAGGGTAAAGGCGAAGTTGTCCGAAGCTAATGTTTGGCAAGAGTCCTTCCATGATGTCGTCGACCACCCATGAAATCAACTTGCGGATGGCATCTGCTTGCATGATACGGAGGTAGGGGAAGGATCCTGGCAAACCAGACTCGCACTCGACTCCAAGCGGGAGGAGATTTTGGAGGGGAGAAGCATGTTTGCCCACGAGGCTAAGGAGTTGTTGCGTGGTAGTCCATCGTTCTGGGGAGGCCTCAACTTGTTGCTGACGACCTACAGTAAATACCAGTTGGGATCGAACATCAAGAATTTCATCACTTTCGTCCAGAATATCTCGTGCGTGGGAGTGAAGCCACCTTTGCAGTTCCAATAACTGATCTGCTACCGGACAGTCTTCTGCTTGGGACAGCTGCCTCTCCACACTTACTAGCTTGAGCGATAGAATGTTGTCTGGCTGGACGACCAGGATCCCGCGTTCCTGCATGCATTCCAACATGACACGATGCAATACAGCCACATTCTGATCGCTGGCTGCTGTGGAGCGAGAAATTGGGAGATAATATATCCGTCTGTTGGCGAGTCCGCCAAGCAGATCGGAGAGAAGGTGAAGTGTCTGCGGTGTCAGGGATTTTGGAACAATGACGCGAACAAGCTGATTGCCATCCGCAAGAATGGCTGCAACGATGGGGACGATTACGGATGACTTTCCCTCACCCATATTGAGTTGCATGGTGGTATTGTTACCAGAGCGTGGCGATATCATTTCATTCGCAACCTCGGCTTGAAAACGGCGAATCAGAAAGTTGCCTTGCAACTGGTGGTGGAAATGAAACCTTAACAGATATATTTGCCTGTAGCATGAAAGACACACCTGAATGAGTAACCAGTCTGGATGTGTTTCAGCATCCCAACCATCACATCCTTCGTTCGAAATTTCCATCCGGAGTTCCTCATGAAGATTGTTGGAGTGCAGTAAGAGCATCCTCCGAGCACGCTGCAATTCGAGCGCCAGTAGGGTGAGCCCCACGAGGCATTCCTTCCAATCATCTGAAAGCTTCACGGGTGAGTTCGACGCAAAGGACCGAAAAAGCGCATGTGCCGTGATGCGTGGCCATAGACCGGACCGCTCGACTGCCTGTTCATATTGGTTCTTCGGACTTAAATGATGTTGGAGGCAGTCGAGGGCTTCAGAATAAGTGGCTCTGCAACTGATATAATGTTCTCTGAGCATGTTCGCGGTCGGTACATTCGTTGCTCCGTGTTCTACGAAGGAGATCTCGTTTCCAAAGGATTTTGCACTTGTCCAGAGGGCTGAAACGTACTGGCGCTGAAATGGATTTGCTACTTTTGCTCCAACCCTGGCAATTAACTGACCCAATCGCTTCAAATCGAGGCGGGAAGTGTTGGTGTCGATAGCAGTGTCGTCGGTCTCGCTAATACCAGCTATATCTCCATGCGATTTATCATACGCTGGTATCACGGGTGCAGGTCTGGCGAATAGCTGATGTAGTGAGGGTAGCACTAAGGTGCGAGAAGCCTGGGTGCCTTTCAAGCGCTGAAACCCGTACGGAAGTGTGTGGTTACTCGGGGAGGGATGGGGTAAATCGTTCAGAATCTCCTGAACACGAACAAGGTGCTGCTTGAATTGGAAATTGGCGGAGCGACGGGAGAAATGACGGCGGATTATGGAATCTAGACCCACCACATCGTATAGTTCGGGATCGAGTGAGCATGGGGGAGGTGTCTCACACGGCCAAGCACGAAATAACCTTCGTGTTGTTGTATTGGCGTCTGAGGCTACTCTGCTGTTATACATTCGAACCTGACGCTGCTTTAATTCATCTGGGCTTTCGCCAGGCCTTGCAGGTTCACAACTTTCAGGGCTGGAGTCCAGCGAGTGAGCACAACTGCGAATGTGTGTGCGCAAGGAAGTGAAAGAGGGATCACACCCCTCCGAAATGAAATAAACGTTGAAGTGGGGTGGATTCTCCGATTGGAACCGCTGGCACGACGCAAATGCTACAAACAAGGGAACTAGATGGCTGAGATTTTGGGAGGCATAGGCCATGGCGGGCAGTGAGAAGAGCATCTGAAACCATTTTTTTTCGTCGACGCTTCGCAGAAGATCATATGTCTGCAGCCATATCGATGGAAGATCCGGCGCCAGCCACGACCTGTCATATTGGAGAGAAAGCGGAGCGTTTCCAGACGTTCGAGACACCTTCTTCCACAACCTCGCCATCTCCCATAGGTCTCTTGTGCTCGTTCCAGTTCGTTGGTAGATGTATGTCGCGGCAGTACAAGCGCGGTGCTCTCCTGAGGTAGCGTCCACAAGGTCTCTTGCACGGTACACGACATCCAAGTTCCCATCGGAAGGTTGGCCGGAAAATGGAAAGACATATGCAGCTCGTCGCTGAATGCGCTTCCGGAGGCTATAGTGTCCTGATGGGAACTCTTCAAATAAAGGGACTGATCGGCTCCCGTGCGGCAGCTCTACTCCTTCGTAGTGTTTCTTGATTGTTTTAGAAAGCATGTACAACTCTTGATTTCGCCATTGAACTGTTGACATGGATTGTACAGGATACCACATGCCAGATTGTGAGGGACACGTGGATGCAATTAGACTTAGGAGATCTGCATCACGTGGACTGAATCTCATGTTGGACCAGAAGCTAGCTGACCGCAGTATGGACAATGCTTCTTCTGTGCCAGATCTCCCGGTAAGCGGATCGGGGAGAATCCTACTTGTCAGAGCGTGCAGATAAGCACAATACAACCTGCTTGTCAAGCTGCCGTTTCCAGTTAAGCAGCCCATGCCGGTGTTGATCCTGTAAGTCTGGTACGTGCAACGCTTCTGCGCCAGACCATCCGTGGTGATTTCGACACGAACGTGATGGCCGTCCATCTGACATGAAACGTTGCCATCGGGGATAAGGACACAACGGGGAACAAGTTCAAGAGAATGGGTGTCTCTGTGCTTTGGCCGAAGCACGAGTTGATTGACCAGCCCAAAGAGTGTTCCAACGCATTGATCCTCGTCATAAGCCATGCCCCGGAAATTACGAGATTGGAGATCCCCATCTTCGTCAAAGTAAAAGGACAGGTCGTAGCGTGGCAGGACGACAGACAATTGTAGTGACGATGAAGGGTGGTGCGGGTCGACTGGCGATACGCTTATGATGAGATCCCTTGGGGAACTGAGTGGCCGTAGGAGTCTCGAAACCATTTCCCATGATTGGCTTCGAATGTCAACAAGATACTCGTTTCCTCTCCGCACCAGACAGTTAGCGCCAGTGCAGTCGGCCATCCAGCTCTCGGAAGAGTTTTCCCAAAGACTATGGATAGGACGGATCTCCAAAACCGATGTGAAAGTGTTCAACCAATGAGCATGTCCCTCAATCAGCACCGCCGGCAAATCCCCCTCCAGTATTTCATGGGGTATGAGCTCGATGATTCCTGAATCGTCATTGTCCATCCCCTTGCGTTTTGCACGAATCACCAAAGCCGAGCCATTATTTCTGAGAGAAAAGTACACCTGACAATGTCACTTAGCCCTCGTGCGAGATCATAATCTCGAAACGTCCACGCACTTGGTGACCGCAGATCAAGTCTCTTGACGAGTAGTCCATCCCAGGAATATCACTTTGGGTGACCGTGAGCATTTGCTGCATGCGTAGTCGATGAGTTATTTGCACTCGCATGACTGCAGGGGGTAATAGCACATACCTTTCCGAATATTTGTTTATATAACGGATGCCTCACAAATTCGCTGGGCAACCAAATCCCAAGCGGTCGCCCGTTGACCAAGAACGTACCATCAAGTACGTTGAGATCCACTGCTTGCCGACGCAGGTCACCCTCTGACGCAGTCTGACACTGAAACCAGGATGTGTTGGGATGATCTAACGGGGTCCACTTTGAACCCGGAAGGTAACCGGGCAAGATCCTTTTAACTGCCAGGTTTATCCCTTCATCATCAGGATCGGACCGAATCATGTCGCTTACGACGCTCTCGATGGCCAGTGAAAGGCGGCGGTCTCGGTCTAAGAGCAGCTGCGAGTAGGTGGAGAGGCGAGAGACATCACTGGGCATGTGATCGTGGATTATAATAGCAGATGAAAGCAGAATATCGATATCTTCAGCTGAATGAAGGACTCGTGGGAATAGGGCTGGATCCACATCGAACGTGCTTCGGCAGATGGCCGCGGCATCCCGTAAAATACCATGCAACCCTTCATCATCCCCCGGCGTGTTCATGAGCCTGGATACTAGTTCCAGTACCCATGAAAACACCATACCCCGCACGGTAGAAAGAAGACTAAATGCTTCCTTTGAAACCACTTGATCGGAGCTGGATGCAACCAGGCGACGAAGTAGGAATGAAATAGTATCCATCGTCACCGCCTCCATCCAGTTCATTTCAATGTCCCGAATGAGGTTTCGAAGTTCATCCAGAAGCGCATGGCAAAAGGTTGGATCCTGAATATCTTGGTGCCATGTCCATCCTGTTGGAGTAAGAGAACTGAGAGAGGCTGAGCTGAGACGGGAGTAACTTGAACCTCGAGGGCAGTGCAGTGTAGGCTTAGTCAGCGGGCCCAAGAGGCCACACAAACGTGAATCATATTGTTCGCAGCACGCTGCATTGATCCACGTCTGCATCCATTGAGCCGAGTTGACTACCTTTTCTGGTACACCACCAAAGGGTCCAACTTCAGAGACCGCCTGAGCGAACAGCATATGGACTTCTGGGCGACGGAAGTTCAACGATCGACCTCGAAGCTCTCGTAGGATATTGAGCCATTGGAGCAACGCACCGCTGCGCAAGTGCCCAAACGCAAAATATTCATGGACAGAGAGGTCCCCGTGGCAGTCAGCTTGGGCTGCGATGACTTCGTTCGATGTATGAGAAGTGGAATCGACATATTCCTGTAAACCATAGTATGGTCCGCTCGGCAACATATATGTGCAGTACCACCTACGGGAACTGCCAGCCAGTGCTGCTGACGCAGAAATACCGGTACGGGTATCAAAGCCAAAGAACTCCAAGTCTGGTTTGACACAGACCCGTTTCAGCCGGGCGGGAATCCTACGACGTGGCATGACACGTGGTACTGTATTAAAACCAAGAGAGATCCGTGATCTCGGATGCTTGACAAAATGAGCTGCAAGCGGTGGATAGCTGCCGAGCCCGATAAGGGGACTGTCAGCCCAGCGACCGTGACTGAGATCACTGGATTGCTGAGAGGACGGCGAACAAATGTCGACCAAGAGATGGAATGTGGTAGCACGCCACATATTAAAAGCGACCGGACAATCCAATTCGAATATTGCCAGCTCAGCTTGTAGCTGGTTGGCTGGTAATGGCCACAAATGAACACTTATTTTGTCAAGCGTACAGAAGAGATGCATGGCACAACGCGCGTTCTTTTGGAAAAGTTCAACAGCCTTTTTACGAGCCTCGCGTCGTGGTATTTCCTCGATTTGAGACTTCAGATGACGAAGACGTGGAGATTGCCTGTAGAAGCGGACCGCAAAGCTGTCTGTAGTAATTGCTGAAGAGAATACTGACTGGTTCCGGCACTGGGAGTGGCGAAGAGAGAGGTGTTCTTGTGCGTGGCGAAGGCGCTGTAGGTTGGTGGCCTTGGAAAGCAGCAGGTTTTCCAGAAGATTTGTGGGTACTTCTGGGGAGTAATCTGCAAGCAGGGGAATTTCCTTGATAGCTATCTTATCTAGTGCGATCCAAAGCTCGACTATTGTCAACAGCATGACCGAGAGAAGTTCTGGGTTTTTCTGGTAGGTTTTTAACGCGCTCGAAGAGTATTTGTCCACCAATATTTCAAGTTTCACGCAAGCTTCATCGTTGTCTGTAACCCGATCAACCCAAGCATCAATACCCTCCTCGATTGCCCGTTCAACGTCATAGAGGGTAACATGGGGTTCGACATGATATGCTTCCTCGAAGAAACGTCCGTCGGAGGACAGAAAGTCATCAAGAACACCTCGATGACGATGATCAGGATTGGAAGGAACCACGGGAGACGGTGTGCTGTGACTAATGAGAGGTGTGAGAGGGTAAACCTTGTTATGTAAGAGCGACAAGCGAATGTCACGGGAAAGATCAAACGGAGAAGGTGGGCAGAACAAGGATGGTTCCCGAGCTGTCTGTGCCAATCGTGTTTCAATAGTGGATCGGAGGAAAGTGCACTTCTGCAGCACAATGCATGATAGCCGGTCAGAAAAAGAAGGACAGAGTTTCCACAAGCGTCGGCTGATTTTGGTCACCATAAAGTGGAGGAGATCATTGGATAGGTCTGTACAGGTCTTTTCGTCCACAAGGCAACACATAGTAAACAACATGAATGCCTTGTAGGCATCACAACCGAGAGTCGTCTGAAGAGCGATTCTGATGAGAAGCCAGAGTGCTGAACGCCGCCATGGCGACCGCGTGTCGTCGTTCCACACGACTTCATCCCCGATTCGTTTGTTGATGCGAGCAATGTTTGCTGGGCGTCCGACGCTTCTCAGGATACCAGTAAGCAATTCCGTGATGTATCGCGGGTGGACAGTATCTTTGAAAGCGGTTGACGGTGCAGCAGCAACCAAGGCATCATTGTCCATGCGAATGAGGAAATTCACAAGTTCAGAAAGAAAGTCCTTGTTGTCGAACACCAGGTTGGGGATCTCGATGGCCGGCCCAGGGTAAGAACAGACGAGTTTTCCTTTTGTAGTCATCACATCCCGAGCCATCGGAGATAATTCAAATGACTCGAAAATAGTGACCTCATCCTGTTTTCTGAACAAAACCCCGGCGTTTTGGGCGCGAATATGCAATGCAAGGACATCTTCATGATATGAGTTTCTAGGATAATGTGGGGATTGGAACGCTTACCTCCTGTATTCATGCTGCAGAACTGGGAGGTAGTTCCCAGCTCGTCTAGCCTTTCAGACTGAATCATACCCCGTAGATTTTCGAGCATTCGTAAAATGCCGTGCCATTGAGAGTGATTGGACTGGTCTACGTGGTCGCTGTAGTAGAGGCGTGCAGCAGTACAAACCGCAGTAGCTAGAGCATGATCGTTGTGGGTAGTGTGATCATTCTTTCCAGGGAGCTGCAGAGGACAAAAGACATGCGTGATGATATATCTTGAAGTGTGGACCCCCCCTGGGTCAGCCATGGGGAACTGAATGATGCTGAGAACGGATTTTGAGTTGTACTAGGCAAACTAGACTCACAGTACAAGGTGTCGACTCGGGAAATCTCACAACTCACTGGCACGAGTTCACCAGTAGAGCTGTCGAACTGTCCTTTTCAGGCAACTTTGCCACATGGGAAATCTCTTACTGCGGCAACTGACTACTAACTAGTATCCGATGGTTTGGGTCCACAAATCGTTCACTGGCACAATGAGTGATGGTCACGAGATGGGAACAATGATCTGATCGCAATGAAGGTATACCATGGAACGGAACGCACCCCATCATGTCCCGTACCTCATGATAAATTGTCATCCATTAACTTTGTCGAATACACTGCTCTTTTTCGGCACATTTCTCTGACCATGATTGACAACTAACCTCAGGTCCACCCAAAAACACGCCTACTAGTGCGGAAACAGTCTTGATGGACTACCAAGTAGGTTACTGCAATGGTGAAGGGGGCGCTGTTAACCCACTACGAATGGCAGTAGATACTGAAAGCCCCATTTGCAAATTTAATTCAATTATAAGACTGAGAGAACCAGATCTCTGTGACTTGATTCAGAAAAAATTGAAGAAGAGAGTTCAATGTGCACTCACTCGACCATCGAGGTCTTCCTCTGAAGGTAGCCGCCCATCGAATAGTTTCCCAACGTGCGTCGATGTAAAGTCAACGTCTTTGTTCCGTAGTTCTATCAATGCTCTCAGCACTACGAAGGGCAACCTCGAGAACGTATGTGCCATCTGATCGTCTCGATTCTCCGGCATGATGAATCCATCGGGCTCAACTCTAATGTCTTTGCCTTTTAGCTCTCTCGTACACACGCGAAGGAAACGGCACAACCGAAGACATATCTCATAGTCCTTCAGGTACAGCTGCCCGGCAAACATGCCCAACTGATCGATAAACGAAGTCATCCATCGGGAACCGATGGGATGTTGTATAACGCTAGGTCGTCGCATAGCTTCACAGATCTGATGAACCGGGCCGCATACAGGTGGAGGCGAACTTTGTCGCCTGTCCTGATGTCCGATAGAAAAGAGTTGGCTTCATAAGGGTTTAATACGATCAACACATTCCCGGACTCTCTTCGTGGAAACGACCCAGTAGATAGGCCACAAGTAGTCGTCCATCCTTTCCACTCGGACGGTCCCTTCGAAGTCTCTTGTCACTAACACGGATTGGCTCCAAATAAACGATTCGTTGGTAGCTGCAGAGGTCGCGCCAATCGAGTCAAAAGCAGGACAGAATGCCCGGTTTGTCCTCAAGGATATAGACTCTGTAGAAACGACCCCAGTCTTGATGAAGTCGACGACATCTGGGTGAATCGAGTGCTTCGCTGGCTGTACCTTCGACGGCGGCGTGACTATTGCTTGTTGACATTCGAGTTCGTCAACAAGCTCTCGTTCTTATTCTTCATCCATGCCGACAGCACCCAGTGACAGAACCCCGAGATCATTACAGCGCTGACGGATGTCCGCAGAGGTGAGCAAGGCAAGGTCCCAAGCGTTGCGTGCCTCGTAGAGGTCTTCTAAGCTCTTGGTTTCTGGTTGAAACCACTTATCCGATAGCTCTTTCGAGGTCAGTTGACCACTACGGTAGCTCAACCAAGCGGAGTATCGGGACCCGTGATCAATTCCTTGCTGTACCCAATGAAGCGCCCACCGCTGAATGTTGTCCCACGTCTACCGTGGCCCAATGCAAGACATCCACGGTCTCGACGTCCTCCAGTGGATTTTTCCCACGATAGAATGGATGCGCCGATCAGCCTCGAGTGACGCGGAAATTATGACAGAATGACCATGGTCGAGCATCCGCATCCACATGCAACCTGTGAGACAAAGCATAAGAATAGTGGGATGAAAATTTACAAACCAACCATACCTTGGGCTAGACGGTCTTTGGTGACCCTTGAGTCCAGCATAACGGCCGCACGGGGCCCCATCATAAACTGAATGTCGGTACCACGCGCGTGGATATCGTCAAGGTACACGACACATCCGTCCAGCTGCTGCGCGGAGGGTGCAGAAGCCGTGGTTCCATCTCGGGTGGTTGCCATCAATTCATCCTCATTGAAGTATGTGGCTGCAGAAGCGCTCGGGCTCATGTCCAACCGTGCTTTCGCTAGCTCGTGGTTTTGAAGATCAATCGATCACCAACATCCAGTAAAACACGAATCTTGGGTTTCTGGGCGACCAAAGTCTAAACCATTTCACGTGACGTCCATCGATCGCCGTTCTTGTGCGCTGTACACATGTAATGGTTGTTCCCCAACTGGAGGAGATATGATAGGACCTTTGCGTTGGTTCCTCGTTCGTAATCCAGGTCGTGTTAGGCAATGGGCAGGGGTAATGGGTATTGATTGTCATTCATTCCAGAGAACCCTGAGCCAGCCAATTAACTCAGCGTGCCCAACAATCCATCCTCGACTTACCAGTAGTACGCGCTCTTTCTTCTGCGCCAAATCCTGAACCCAGCATGAGCTACATAACTTCGATATAAATTCCCTGGCTCTCTTCGAAAACTTTGACGAGTAGGAGTTGATTGTCTCTCGATTCCACGGAAAGAGAGGAAATAAGTTATTGTTCCATTGCTCTGCCAACTGGATGTTGACGCCGTTGATGGCCCGCACAAATTCTGACATGGTACGGCAGGTCAGAAGCCAGAGATCGTAGGCGCTCAAACGTGTGGCCGAGTTATTCCTCACCAAGTCCACCATAGTGGTAAGATATACACCTGAAGATAATGGCAATATCTGGATGCCCAAACTCGGCCTTTTGTGCTGGGACGTCTTTGGTTCCATACAGGACCGCGAGCGTGATACGCGTCGGTGAAAGGCTATAGGCCATCCTCCATCGTCGGTCTGTGAAATGAAGGAAACTAAAGTCGTCGTGCGCATTTTTTCAGGCACATGCACAGTGCTCGAATCGCTCGGTCGTCGGATGGCTTGTCGGGGGATCGAACGCCGAAGTCGACTCATCTGTATGGACATATATCATGAGCAATTTATCATCCAAACATAACGTACGGAAAACCCTACCGAGAATCAGCACTTCGGGATTCTGTATTCTCGCCATGGCGAGAGCCCAGCATTGCTTCACACCCCCACTCAACGCGATACCGCCATCGGTATCATCGTTCTCGCCACTTCCAGCCAAGACGCTCTCGTACCCAGTCTCAAGCCCCAGGATATAACCCTCCAACATTGCAAGCCAATACGCTTCTTCGACCTCCGCCATCGTCCACTTCCTACAGCACCAAGGGCAACATTCCGGTGAATAGAGTCCCTGAAAACCTGCGCACCAACGCCTGCGACATGTTTTCGAACCCAGGTAGTATCAAGATACCGCAAATCTTGTTCGTCAAGAACCTCGCCCTGATCAAGGGCTGGTGTATAATAACCGAGAAGAATTGATCCGATCGTGGACTTGCCGCTTCCAGAGGGACCGACGATAAATGTGGTTTCGCGGGAGGGAAGAAACATGTCCACGTCGCATAGAACGGGGACAGTTGGACGCGTAGGGTATGAAAACGTAAGATTGGTGAGTGCGAAATCACCCACGAAGCCATGTGGCACGATCCGGCGAAGAGGTCGTAACTTTTGATGTTGGGTGACGACAGTCGCAGGGACTTGTTGAGAAGAGGTGATGATACTCGTGAGTTCAGCAGCAGCAGCCTTGCCTTTGGCCAACACGACAAGGAGAGGGACCATCATCTGCAGATTACTCGTCGCAATCAAACACGCCCAGAAGACACTCATCACATCGCCGGGCTGATTCTTTCCCTGGAGTACCAGATGTGCACCATACCAAAATCCCTGGACGAACATGGCCATCGTCACAAACTGGTTCGTACCAGATGCAATGCCCCAGATTGCACCCAGAGATTGAACGGCAACAGGGAGACGGGTGAGAAGAGTGTGTTCGTAGGAAGCTGCATTAGCTGCCTTGACTGCGCCAAAATTTGACACGACCCGCGAGACAAGGGTAGCTGCACGATCAATGAGCGTCTGTTCTTGTACTAGACGGGGTGACGCAAAAGATTGAGAGAAACCCTGGGTGAGAATAAGAAAGGGGACGGCGGAAAGGATGACAAGGGTCAAGAGAGGTGACCAGACGAATGCGAGTACAAGAGCGGTTAATGTCGTAATCAAGTGTTGAATCAATTGGCCGGTTGCAAGGGAGGACGCCGCGCGTACATCATCGGTTTCCCTGTGAAACTATAAACACAAGCAGCCAAAGGGAGCGACAAGGAACCTGCCTAGCAAACTTGGCCATGAGGCCGCCAGCGCCGATGGGAGCACCCTGCCCACTCGTTTCCTGAACGGTAGTGGTATTGTCGCTCCCCATCTGTCTATCAAACCACACCATCTGACCGTGGACGACTGCGTGA
>JBBPTX010000401.1:15531-27185 GCA_038094595.1 Pulveroboletus aff. annulatus
TCCATTCGCCAGTCAATATCCATAGACTGCTCGTGACACTACTCATCACCAATGCGCCAACACCGAGCGCCACGAGCTCCAACGCAGCACGACCGACGCCATGTAGGAGAGAGTCCTTTGCTGCTTGCGAAGGATTTGGGGCAAGAGGAAATGCGGCAAACGTGTTGAAAGACTGGCCGACGACATAAGTCATGTATGGGGCAATGCCACCCGCTGCGACGGAAAACGCAATGGCAGGTGTGAGCAGCACAAGCTTATGCCTTGGGGTGATGAACAAGAGCAGTTTAAATGTCGGTGCCGGGGGTGGAGGAGGTATCTTGTGTACAGAAACTCCTGGCAAAACGGGTGCGTCCAAGTCATCTTTCTTGTCGACAAGTACATACTGAGTCTACTGACGAGTGAATGGGAGTGATAGGTCGTGGTTGTTCATCGTTGTCGCGGACAACAACGAGCCACTCGAGGCAAAGTTGTGGTAGCGAAGAAAGAAGTGAAAATGCGCCTTTGCATGTTGTTTTTGTTGTCCGTGAATGGTGCCGCTATTGTCTGATCCAAAGTTTCTCTGTAGCACACACCTGCAAAGATTCTAGATTAGGTAATAGTGACAAGTACGAAACTTTTGCACAACAGACACAAACAACCACCTATCACGCGTGTACGGTAGTACGGTGTACCTGACGCAACTTTGAAGAACGTAAAAGCTAGTAGCATAAATCTCCAGTTTCTGTGACTAATTGAAAATCATGATAGAATCTGTATCAATACCCCGGCTCGAATATTAAGGATCAACAAGCAACGCGTGGAATCGGATTTAAATAGGGCTGTAAGCCCACTGGCATACTTGTCACGTGCACCGTACTATATCTACCTCGCGTCTCGTTAGCAGTCAGTCGCATCTTGTACCCGTACGTCTTGGTCGTCCCAACGCAGCGTGGTCCTGTTCCGTTGTGCCCGCTCGTCTCAGTGTTTCCCGCCGCGGTCACGGTGGGCTTCCAGGGCTATCCAGTGAAGACTAATAAAAGGTGAAAACAACCCAAAGACAATGCAACTCTCCTCTTTTGCAGTATCCCATAGTGAGAAACCGCATATGTGTGTATGTAACAACAGGCATGCTCAGCGCAAAAGATACACTGAACCAAAACACGTTATAACGAATATTGGGTATCATGCAAGAATCCGATCATGATTAGACTTCCTCCATGTCACCATTTCGTATTCGTGAGCTTCCGACTGATCAGACGATCCGATACAAAAAGGGGAAGTTAAAGCGTACCTCAATCATCGAAGTCTTCTTCGGAAAGCAGTTGACCACGAAGCAGTTTTCCCATGTGTGTCGATGTGAAGTCGATGTTTTTGTTGCGAAGTTCCATCAACGCCCTGAGCGCATTGAGAGGCGAGCGGGCGAACGTGTGCGCGATCCGATCGTTTCGATTTGCAGGCTTGATAAAACCATCAGGCTCGACCAGAATGCCTTCTTCGTCCCGGAGCTCTTTTGTATACACGCACAGGAAACGGCAAAGCCGAAGATACGTCTCATAATCCCTCAGGTATAACTGCCCGGCAAACACGCCCAACTGATCCGAGAATGCGGAAGGAAGAAGCCACCCGTTTGGGACCGAAGGAATACTATGCAACGCTAGATCGTCGCACGGTTTTACTGATTTTGTGACTCGAGCTGCAAACAAATGGAGGTGAACATTGTCGCTCTTCCTGATATCCGGTAGCAAACAGTTTGCTTCGTAAGAGCTTATTATAACTAGCACATCGCCCGACTCTCGTTTCGCGGAGAGGACCCAGTGGACGGGGCGCAAGTAGTCATCCATCTTCCTCCCCGACAGTGCGATAGTCTCCTCGAAGTCTTTCGTGACTAACACAGATTGACTCCAGATAAACGATTCACCAGTGGCCGCAGAGGTCACGCTCAAAGAGTCGAAAGCTGGGCTGAAAGCCCTGTTTGTCTTGAGGAAGATAGACTGTGCAGAGATAACGCCGGTCTTGACAAAGGCAACGATATCTTGGTGGATCGAGTGAGTCGCTGGTAGTACTTTCACAGGCCGTTTCACTGCTTGATGTTCACGTCTGACTTCATAAATAAGTTCCCGCTCTTGCTCTTCGTCCATGCCCACAGAAGATAGCGATACAACTCCAAGATCGATGCAGCGCTGACGGATGTCTGCACTGGTCAGGGTAGCAAGATCGGAAGTGCTGCACGGCTCATATAGGCCTTCCAAGCTCTTCAATTCCGGCTGAAGCCACGTGTCGGATAGCTCTTGCGAGGTCAGTCGACCGCTACAAAGACTGGACCAAGCAGCATATCGGGATTCATGGTCTATCCCCTGCTGTACCCAATGTGGCGCCCACCGCTGAATGTTTTCCCACGTCTCTTGTATGGCCCAGTGGAGAATGTCTGTGGTCTCGATGATCTCCAAGGGGTCTTTGTCTTTGCCTGCCGTAGCACGGATCCGTCTGTCAATTTCAAGAGGCGCGAAGAACATGACAGAGTGGCCATGGCCGAGCTTTCGCATCCGCATGCAACCTATGAAAGGCAGATACTATACCGGTACTGAAATGGAAAAAGCATGAATGCACATACCTTGAGCTAAGCGATCTTTCGTGACTTTGGAGCCCAGTGTAACCGCAGCACGGAACCTGACTGGAAATTTGAAGTCAGTTCCACGTGTATGAGCATCATCAAGGTATATGATACATCGATCCAACTGCTGTGCGAATGGTGATGAGCGCAGCAATTGTAACCTTCCATCCCGTGTGTACACCATCACTTCATCCTCCTCGTTGAAATATACGGCCGCAGAAGCACTTGGGGTGACCTCCAGCCATGCTTTCGCTAGTTCGTGGTTTTGCAGATCAAGTATTTGAGCACCAACATCCAGCAAAACACGAATATCTGGCCCCTGTGATTTCAAGAGCCGAAGGAATTCATGTGCATTTCTGCGGTTGCCATTCTCGTGGGCGGTACACATGTAGTGGTTGTTCTCCGGCTGTAGAAGATATGACAGGACCTTTGCATTTGTTCCTCGTTGATGATCCGGGTCGTGTTGAGTGACATGAAGGGGCAAAAGATATTGACCATCATTTGTTCCAGAAAATCCTGAAGGCAGTGGGTCAAAGCAAGTTCAACGAGCCCGTCGCCCAATCCTTACCAGTTAGTACGCATGCCTTCCTTTCTGCCAAATCCCAGCCTGATGCACACAACTTTGATGGAAACTCCTTGGCTTCCCTCGGAAACACGACATTCGACAGATAGAAATCAATGGTTTCCCTATTCCGCGAAAAGAGAGGGAACAAATTCATGTTCCACTGTTCCGCTGACTCAATATTGATGCTGCTTATAGTCCGCAAGGATTCCGGGAGAGTGGTACAGGTCCGAACCCAAAGGCCGTAAGCCGAGGATGGGTCGTGCTGTTCGAACAAGATTGAAAAGGAGTGTCGCAACTGTTTTTCGCTAAGACCGCCATAATAATAGGATAGGCAAGTAAGGATGATGGCGATTTCTGGATGCCCAAACTCGGCCTTGTCTGCCGGGACATCCTTGGCTCTATATGGCACTGCGAGCATGGTACGCACTGGAGAAAGCCCATAATCAACTCTCCATCGTCGGTCTGTGAATGCAAACAAAAGAATGCCATTGGCCAAGAGGCCACGCAACAGCAGCAAGACATGCCATTGCCGAGTTTTTCCGTAACACTCCTTCACTGTTTGAACACTTGTTGGAGAAACGTCTTCGCACGTTATGAAGGCCCGAACTACGTCCCCAAGACCAGGGTAAAGGTGGAGTTGTCCGAAACTAATGTTTGGCAAGAGTCCTTCCATGATGTCACCAACCACCCGTGAAATTAACTTGTGAGCGGCCTCTGCTTGCATGATACGGAAGTAGGGAAAGGATCCGGGCGGACCAGATTCGTACTCGACCCCAAGCGGGAGCAGATCTCGAAGGGAAGAAGCATGTTTGCTCACAAGGCCAAGGAGTTGTTGTGTGGTGGTCCATCGTTCTGGGGAGGCCTCAACCTGTTGCTGACGACCCATAGTAAATACCAACTGGGACCGAACATCTAGGATTTCGTCGCTTTCGTCCAGAATGTCTCGTGCGTGGGAGTGGAGCCACCTTTGCAGTTCCAGTAACTGATCTGCCATCGAACGATCTTCCGCCTGAGACAGCTGCTTCTCCACATTCACTAGCTTGAGCGACAGAATGTGATCTGGCTGGACAACTAGAATTCCACGCTCCCGCATACATTCCAGCATAACACGACGCAATGCAGTCACACTCTTATCACTGACCCCTGTAGAACGAGAAAATGGGAGATAATAAATTCGTCTGTTGGTAAGTCCCCCGAGCCGATCGGAGAGAAGATGATGTGTCTGTGGTGCCAGCGATTTCGGAACAACGACACGAACGAGCTGACCGCCATCCGCCAGAGTAGCGGCGACGATGGGGACGATTACAGATGACTTTCCCTCACCCATATTGAGCTGCATGGCAGTATTGTTGCCGGAACGTGGGGATATCATTTCATTCGCAACTTCGGCTTGAAAGCGACGAATCAAAAAGTTGCCTTCTAGCTGATAGCAAGAAGTGGGACATTGGCGAACATATACATCCGTAGCACGAAGGACATACCTGAACGAGTAGCCAGTCTGGATGTGTCTCGGCATCCCAACCATCGCATCCTTCATTTGATACCTCCTTATGAAGTTCTTCGTGAAGATTGTCTGAATGCAGTAAAAGCATTCTCCGAGCACGCTGTGATTCGAGTGCCAGTAGGGTGAACCTCACGAGGCACTTCTTCCAATCGCTCGAAAGTTTCGCAGACGAGTTTGACGCAAGGGACCGAAAAAGTGCATGTGCAGTAATGTGTGGCCATTGACCGGACTGCTCGACTGCTTCTTCACATCGAATCTTCGGACCTAGATGTTGCTGGAGACAGTCGAGGGCTTTGGTGAAAGTAGTTCTGCATCTAGTATAATGTTCTTTGAGCATTTTTGTGGTTGGTGCATTCGTCATTCCGTTTTCTACAGGGAAAATATCACATCCAAAGGATTCTGCACTGGCGCAGAGAGCCGAGACGTATTGACGTTGAAATGGGTTCGTTACTTTCGCCCCAACCGTGGTAATTAATTGGCCCAGCGGCTTTAAATCAGGGCGTGAGGCATTAGTATCCTCGCCAACAACAGCTACATCTTGACGTAATTTGTGATGTAGCAGTATCACTGGTGCAGGTCTGGCGAATAGCTGGTGGAGCGTGGGTAGCAACGGGGCGCGAGAAGCCCGGATATTTTGTGATGGCTGAAATGTGTATGGAAGTGTGGAGATGGTCCAGGAGGGCTGAGGGTGCATCTCGTTCAAAATTTTCTGGACACGAAGCAAATGCTCTCTGAGTTGGGAATTTGCGAAGCAATGGTAGAAATGAAACTGGACCATGGAATCCACACTGGCCACATCGTACAATTTGGGATTGAGTGAACACGGCGGAGGTGTCTCACAAGGCCAAGCGCTCAATAACCTTGTTGCTGTTATATTGGCATCTGAGGCTGCTCTGGCGTCATGCTGACGTCGGAGGGGGTAGGCGCAATTGCGAATGTGATTGTACAACTTGTCAAAAGAAGGACGGCATCCCTCTTGAATGAGATAAAAATCATAGTGAGGTGGATGCTCTGATTTGAACTCCCAGTGCGATGCAAATGTTACAAACAGGGGAATCACGTCGCTGAGGTCCGGTGAGGCGTAGGCCATGGCAGGCAGTGAGAAAAGCATCTGAAACCATTTTTTTTCGCAGTCTTCTCGTAGAAGATTGTATATCTTCAACCATATCGACGGAAGATTTGGCGCTAGCCACGACCTGCGATATCGGAGAGAAAGTGCATTGTGCGTTCCAGAAATTTCTCCCCACGACCTCACCATCTTCCATATGTCACCCCTGCCTCCTCCGGTCCGGCGGTAGACATAAGTCGCGGCGGCGCAAGCGCGATGTTCTCCCGAGGCAACCTCTGTTACAGGGTACGAAACATCCAGGTTCGTATCAGAAAGCTGACTAGAAGACTCCGACGGAAAGATATGTGCAGCTCGCCGCCTAATGTGTTTCAGAAGCCTATCGTCTTGCAATGGAAAATTTCCAAATAAAAGCACCGATCGGTTTCCGTAGGATAGCTCCACTCTTTCGTAGTGTTCTTTGATTGACTTGGAAAGCACGTACAGCTCGTGACTTCGCCATTGAACGGTTGGCATGGGCTGTACGGAGTACCGCGTGTGCGAGGGACACATGGATGCAATCAGACACAGGAGGTCCGCATCGCGTGAACTAAATCCCATGTTTGACCAACAACTAGCTGACCGTAGTATAGACGACGCTTCTTCTGTTCCAGATCTCCCGGTAAGCGGATCAGGGTAAATTCCACTAGTCAAACCATGCAGATAGGCACAATACAACCTGCTCGTCAAAGTGCCGTTTCCTGTCAGGCGGCCCATGTCGGTATCGATCCTATAAGTTTGGTACGTGATCCGTTTCTGTGTCAGACTATCCGTGGTGATTTCGATACGAACGTGGTGGCCATCCGTCTCATATGAGGGGTCGCCGTCAGGGATAAGGACATGACGAGGGGCAAGTTCAAGAGAATGGATGTCTCCGGCCTTTGGCCGAAGTACAAGCCGGTTGACCAACCCAAAAAGCGCCCCAATTGATTGATTCTCGTCATAAACCATGCCCCGGAAGTTGCAGGACTGAAGGTCCCCGTCTTCATCAACATAAAAGGATAAATCGTAGCGTGGCAAGACAACAGAAAGTCGTGGTGACGATGCAGGGTGGTCTGGGTCGACTGGTAACAAGCTAATGATGAGATCCCCCGGGGGACTGAGTGGCCGTAAGAGGGTTGATATCATTTCCCACGACCGGCTTCGCATGTCGATGAGGTACTCGTCGCCTTTCCGCATAAGACAGCTAGCACCAGTGCAGTCAATCTTCCAGTTCTCCGAAGATTCCTCCCAGAGGTTATGGAAGGGACGGATCTCCAACACAGATGTGGTGATGTTCAACCAATGACCGTGGCCTTCAATTAGTACTGCTGGCAAGTCCCCTTCCAACATTTCATGGGGGATGAGCTCGATGATTGCCGAGTCTCCCACGGTCATCCCCTCCCGTTTTGCTCGAATCACAAGAGTCGAGCCGTTGTCCCTGAGAGAAAAATACACCTGAAAGCGTCACCCCAGTTCTTATCCGGGACAATAACCTCGAAACATGTACTCACCTGGTGATCATAGATCAAGTCTCTCGACGAATAGTCCATTCCTAGGAGATCACTTTGGATGACTGCGAGCATTTGCTGCATGCACGGTCAATGAATTGAGCCTGATTATTAGGGAACCCATACCTCGCCGAATATTTGCTTATATAGCGGATGCTCCACAAATTCGCTGGGCAGCCAAATCCCAAACGGTCGCCCATTGGCCAAAAATGAACCATCAAGTATGTTCAGATCCAGTACTTGTGGATGCTGGTCACCTTCTGACGAAGTCTGACACCGAAACCAGCGTGAGTTCGGAGGATCCAACGAAGTCCACTTCGAACCTGGGTGGTAGTTGGGCCAGATCCTTTTGACCACCAGGTTGATACCTTCATCATCAGGATCAGACCCGATCACGTCGCTTACGACACTCTCGAGAGCCAGTGAAAGGCGGCGATCACGGTCCAAGAGTAATCGTGAATAGGTAGGAAGGCGAGAGACGTCATTGGGCATATGGTCACGGACTATAATGGCAGATGAGAGCAGGATGTCAATATCTTCAGGAGAGTGAAGGACTTGTGGGATCAGGGCAGAATCTACATCAAACGTGCTTCGACAGACGGCGGCGGCGTCCCGTAAAGTGCCATGTAACTCTTCACCTCCCGGCCTGTTCACGAGCTTGGATACCAACTCTTGTACCCAAGAAAACACTGTGTTCCGCACAGTACCAAGAAGGCTAAGGGCATCCCTTGAGATGGTTTCTTCAGAGCTAGAAGCGAGCAGGCGACGGAGTAGGAATGAGATAGTATCCATCGTCGATGTCTCCATCCAGTTTGTTTCGATGTCCCGCACGAGGCTCTGAAGCTCGCCCAGAAGGGCATGGCAGAAGGATGGCTCCTGGATCTCCTGATGCCATGTCCAGCCTGTACTTCCCAAAGGCCCGACTTGAGAGGTTGCTTGGGCAAGCAGCATATGAACCTCAGGCCGACGGAAGCTCAGCGATCGGCCTCGAAGCTCTCGTAGGATGTTAAGCCATTGAAGTAACCCACCGCTGCGCAGGTGCCCGAACGCGAGGTACTCATGGACAGGAAGGTCCTTGTGACAGTCAACTTGGTTTGCGATGACTTCGTTTGACGTATGGGAAGTGGTGTCAACATACTTCTGTAATCCATTGTATGGTCCACTCGGCAGCGTATATGTGCAGTACCACTTGCCGTCACTGCGACCTAGTGCTCTCGACACAGTAATACCAGTACGGGTATCAAAGCTAAAGAACTCCAAGGGTGGTTTGACGCAGACCTGTTTTAGTCTGGCAGGAATGCTGCGATACGACCTGATATGTGACACTGTGTTGGAACCAAGGGAGATCCGTAGTCTCGGGTGCTTGACAAAATAAGTTTCAAGTGGCTGATAGCTGTCGAGCTTGATGTGGGGGCCGTCAGATTGCTTAATGGATGGTGAACACATATCAACCAAGAGATGGAATGTGGCAGCACGCCACACAGTGAAAGCAACTGGACAGTCTAGTTCGAATACGACGACCTCGGCCTGTAGCTGGTTGGCTGGTAATGGCCATACGTGGACACTTATGCTGTCACGTGTGCAGAAGAGGTGCATAGCACAACGAGCGTTCTTTCTCCAAAGTTCAACGGCCTTTTTACGGGCCTGACGTCGAGGCATTTCTTCGATTTGAGATTTCAGGCGCTGAAGATGCGAAGATTGTCTGTAGAAGCGAACGGCGAAACTATCCGCAGTAACTGTTGAAGAGAATACCGACCACTGACTTCGGCACTGGGAGTGGCGGCGAGAGAGATATTCTTGTACGTGGCGAAGACGATGCAGGCTAGTGGCTTTGCAAAGTAGCAAGTTTTCCAGCAGACTTGTAGGCACCTCCGGAGAGTAATCGGCAAGCATGGGAATTTCCTTGATGGCTATCTTATCAAGTGCAATCCAAAGCTCGGTTATTGTTAACAGCATGATTGAAAGGAGCTCTGGGTTGTTCCGGTAGGTTTTTAATGCGCCCGAGGAGTATTTCTCTGTGAAGATTTCCAATTTCTCGCAAGCCACGTTGTTATCCCTAACCAAATCAACCCACTCATCAATACCCTTCTCAACTGCTTGCTCCACGTCATAGAGGGTGATATGGGGTTCAATACGATATGCTTCCTCGAAGAAATGTCCATCTGTGGATAAAAAATCATCAAGAGTGCCCCGTCGAAAATCGTTAGGGTTCAAAGAAATGTTTGGAATTGGCGTGTTGTGATTGGAGAGGGGCTTGCGGAGGTAATCTCCGCTACGCGAGAATAAGAGCTGAATGTCACGGATAAGGTCGAGTTGTGAGGGTGTCCAAAGTGGAGATTGACACTGGGTAGCTTGAACATCTCCCCACCGACTGTCGATCGTGGATCGAAGGAAGGTACATTTCTGCAGCGCGGCACTTGAGAGCCAATCAGGAGCAGAAGCGCCTAGTTTCCACAAGCGTCGGCTGATTTTAGTTGCCATGAAGTGGAGGAGATCACTTGGTAGGTCGATGCAATTTTTTTCATCCACAAGGGAACACATCACAAACAACATAAAGGTCTTGTAGGCGTCACGGCCAAGAGTCGTCTGAAAGGTAACTTTGATAAGAAGCCAGAGTGCTGAGCGTCGCCACGGCAACTGCTGGTCATTGTTCGACACGACCTCATCTCCGACCCGTTTGCTGATGCGAGCGACGTCCACTGGGCGTCCGACGCTTCTCAGGATGCCAGTAAGCAATTCCGTGATATGCTGCGGGCGGACAGTGTCTGTTTTGAAAGTACGTGACCGTAGACCGGCGCCCATTGACAGAACGTCATGATCCATACGAACGAGGAAATTCGCAAGTTCAGAGAGAAAGTCCCTGTTATTGAACACCAGGTTGGGAATCTCGATAGTTGGCCCAGGGTACGAGCAGACGACTTTTCCTTCGGTAGTCATCACATCCCAAGCCACCGGGGATAATTCGAATGACTCGAAGATAGTGACGTCGTGCTGCTTTCTGAATAAAACTCCAGCATTTTGAGCACGGATGTGCAGCGCCAGGATATCTTCACGATATAAATTTCTAGAGACTGTGGGGACTGAAAGGCTTACCTCCTGCATTCATACTGCCGAACTGAGAAATAATTCGCAGCTCATCTAGCCTTTCTGACCGAGTCGTATCCTGTAGGTTTTCGAGCATTCGTGAAATGCTGTGCCATTGAGAGTGATTGGATTGATTAACATGGTTGCTGTAGAGACGCGCGGCAGCGCCAACCGTGGTAGCAAGAGCGTGATCATTGTGGATACTATGATCGTCCCTACCAGGGAGCTGTAGAGGACAAAAAACATGTGTAATGATATATCTTGAGGTATCGACGTCTTCCTGGTTGAGGAATGAGCCAGTCATTCAAGAACTGTACGATACTAAGAACGGGTTTTGAGTTCTAGGTACAATGTAGGCCTCACATTGTAGGTAAGTCGCGACTTACAGTGCTAAATGTGTTGAGGAAAAGAATGGTCGGATTGAAAACGTGTTCAACACGAGTTCAGACTTTATACTAGCCTGAGTACGATGTGCCATGCACCTTGCAGTGGCACATGGCAAAAGTCAAAAGCTTTGAACCACATTTGGCCATCACGGAAATCTAGGTTCTTTCGGCGCAGAATAGTAGTCACTTTTACGCCAGCCAAAAGCCGGCGGCCTGCACTGGCACTGGTTGGAATTCATGCCACCAGCATCACAGTCATAATCTCATCTTTCGGCCCTCCCGCCGGTGAGGCTAGCATAAGGTCAACCATGGAGTATTGTTCTGTCGTACATACTAACTACCGTGCTATAGCGTACGTACTAGACAAAACCCGAAACGCCGGGATGCAGAAAGACGCGGCCGACGCGCCAGGGCCTGTGGCCAATGGTGACCAGTGATGATGCATAGTGATGCGTGACGACGGATCGGACGCGTCAGACCACTGGCGAGTCGCGTGCGGGTAGAACGCCTGGGTAAAACGTCATGCGAAGGGGTCCATAGGTCGTTCGGCAAGATTGGTCGACCCTCGCATGACGGTGCTACCGTAAAATGGCCCAAAGTAAAGACGGTTCCTACTTATCAAATAGCAATTCTACAAGATGAATAACAATAAGAGTAATATTCCGAGCGAACAAATATTTGCACAAAAGTAAGTGTCCCGCACCATAAACCTGGGCCAAAAGGGTCCAGAAATGCTGAGGGGCATGCATCTACATATCCATTAAAAGTCTGAGAGTGACAGATATCTGTGTCTCGGCCCATTCAAGAAGAAGTAAATGTACACTCATTCAACCATCGAAATCTTCTTCAAAAAGTAGTCGTCCGTCAAGTAACTTCCCACTATGCGTCGAGGTAAAGTCAATGCCATTGTTCCGTAATTCCATCAACGCT
>JBBPTX010000402.1:0-27148 GCA_038094595.1 Pulveroboletus aff. annulatus
GTGTGAGCTAAATGCCACTGGATGCCATTTGTCCTCTTTTAATATAGATAGTACTGCTCCTGTTGCATAGTCAGAGGTGTCTGTTTCTAATCAGAATTGACAGTCAATGTCTGGATAGGTGAGGATAGGAGCTGTGGTGAATCGCTCTTTTAATCTGTCAAATGCATCTTGTTGTGGTGAATCCCATTTCCAGGAGACATCCTTCTTTAGGAGGTCATTCGGAGGTCTAGTGACTTGCGCATATCCTTTTATAAAACGACGATAGTAGTTAGCAAGACCAAGAAAGCTTCGCACTCCTTTTACATTGGTGGGCGCTGGCCAATCTAGAATGGCATCGACCTTTTTGCGATCCATCTTGATTCCGTTTTGTCCTACAACCATCTCCAAATAGTTGACTTCTTTTTTGAAGAAATGACACTTCTCTGGTTTAGCAAAGAGGTCATTCTCTTCTAGATGCTTTAGTACCCTTTTGATGATTTCTGCATGCTCTTTCTCATTGTCTGTCTTGGTAAATATCATGACATTGTTGATGTAAACTACCACAACGTCTTCCATATCTGCAAATAATTTGTTCATCATAGTTTGGAAGGTGGCTGGAGAATTGCACAATCCAAAGAACATAACCAGAGGTTTGAAAGTTCCTTTATGTGTGACGAAGACTGCTTTCCATTCATTGCCTTCTTTGATGCATATGTTGTTTTATCCTCATCTGAGATCCAACGTGGTGAATAACTTAGCTCCTTTTAATCGATCTACAAGTTGCGAAATGAGAGGAAGGGGGTAGTGATTTCGTACTGTCTGTGAGTTTAGATAGCAATAATCTTGTACCATGTGTTTTTGCCCATCTTTCTTTGGTACAAAGAAGACTGGTGACATCTGAGAAGATTTAGAAGGTCTTATGTATCCTTTGGAAGACTGGTCTTCTAGCCAGTCTGATACTTCCTTTTGTTCGTCTGCACTCAGAGGTATTAATCTTCCTTTCTTTGGCTGGAAATCTTCTTTAAGATCTATGGTGTGATCCCAAGATTTTCATGTGGGCATTCTGGTTGATGCCTTTTCTTCAAACACTTTAAGATGCTCATGATAGCATTCTGATATGAGTTCTGCCGCAGACTTCTTTTGGTCCATAAGGGATTTGAGCTTTTCGTCCACTGCTTGTCCTATCCTAATGTTTCTTTCTTGTTCTTTGTTTTGTCTCTTTTCTAATGTTTTTATCGTTTCGTAGACTTTATATTGAGCTTCCTGCTCTTCTTTTTGTAATAGCCTAAGGTAGATGCTTTTGTCCCTCAACTCCCAGCATTCTCTCCCACAACCTCTTAGTTTAATCTTCCCAGTTTTCCAATTGATGTCTAGGTTATGCTTCTTTAGCCAGGAGTAGCTGATCACCATTTGGTTTTTCCCCAAGCTGGTGACTTCTGCTTCGACTATTTCATAATGTCCTTTATAATCTAGAAGGAGTGATGCCACGTGTATAATCTTGCCTGCTTCATTCTGAGTACCATCTACATTATAGACAGTAAGAGGTTGTGCGAGTTGTTTTAATGGGAGTGCATGTTGCATCGCGAATACATTATCTACAAAAATGCAGTTTGCGCCAGAGTCTAAGAGAGCTGATACTGGAATAAAACTTTGGTCAGTGTTTTTGTGTTTTATCTTTATCTTCATTTTTAGTTTGTTATCAATTTTTAACAATTTGCAAAAGATTCCTTCAGCTGGGATTTGATCTGCAGGTGAGATCGAAGGGTTAACTTTCTTTGAAGAGGAATTAAGCACTGGTGTAATGCCCCAGCTGAGCCTCTAAGAGGACTCCTCTGTCAGTAAAGAAAAAGATATAATAGTGGAAGGTGCTGCTTCTGTATCATAAATATGTAAACTAGCAAAATGATTGTCCGTTGGAAAGTGTACCTGCTTACACTTACCTTTACCTAGATCAAACCCAGTTCCTGAATCTAGACTTTGCCTTTTGCCAACTTCTTATTTTCGGCATCTTTAACATCCCTGAAGAACGCCCTTGCTTTGTCGAATGACATGCCCCTGATTGCTGCTGTGGGATCACATCCTTTTCCTTTTTCGGCTTGTATGCTAGGTGTGTAAATGTGTTTGGTGCTTTTAACATTATCCGAAGATGTGCTTCTTATCTACCTGTGTCAGCAGTCTTTCTTGTGGCCATTGGACCATCTGCAAAGATCACACTTTGTGAAAGGTTTCTTGCATTGTTTGGCGAAATGGCCTGTTTTGCCGCAATTGTAACATGACATGACTTTCTTTTGAGCTGTGCCAATATCCATTGCATTAGGATCTTTTGGCTTAGATCCAAACTGAAACTGTGTTTGTCCTCTGATGAGGTCTAGGGCTTCCAGACGATTTCCTACTTCTCGTAGTGTTGCCATCATCTCATTTACCATATTCTTTCTTAGATTATTTCTTCAAATATAGTCCATGAGATATCGTTTGGTATTTTGCTCTAGGAGATATACTCCATGTGGATCTCCTAGTTCGGCTTTTTCAAATTCTGTATACCATTTGACGAGAAAATCATCAATTGGTTGATTTGGCCCTTGTTTCATTTCGTTAATCTTTTTGATAGCCCTGTCTTTAATGTTGCTCCCTCTGAAAAGGCTTCTTAATTCACCCTCTAGGTCATGCCAACCATATCCTTCATTTGAGTACATTCATTGTAATCTTAGTTGTGCAAAAGGTCCTGCTTTTGCCCCTTTTAATCTGGAGAGTACTGCTAGAATTGCTTCTCCTGATTTGGGTTGTATGGCGTGCTTGTTTACTTCAATCCATGCTTGAATTTTTGCCCACCATTCATCAAATTTAGTGAAGGACCCGTCATTGTCCCCTGGATTTGTGAAGATTTCTACTTTTCTGAAGAAGGTGTATAATGGTTTCTCTTCTCTTTTTTTTCCAGATCCACTTGGTGTGGGTTGTCTAGTTGGTGGTTTTGGTTGTACCTGTGGAGTGAGCGTTCGTATCATTTGCTCAATGCGGTCAATTGCATTGTTTAGCCTAGTTATCTCATTTGTGAGATGTTCATATCTCTGATCTTGTGTTTGGGCGAATTGCCTGATGGCTTGAAGGTTATCTCCTGTTGGATCTGTGAAGATGGTAAGGAGGTCTTGTGCGATGGTGGGGATGAAAGACATTGTGATTTGTAAGTGGTGTAAGGGGTGACTAGTACTTGTACGATTTCCTTTGTTGTATTTTTAACTGTACTTGACTGAAATGATTGTTTCTCCTAATCGTTTGTGGGTACTCGCATCTCTGCCTTTTAGCTGGAGGTTGCTCTCTTTCTTGTTCCTCTAAGACTTCTCTGTATCATCTTCTTGCTATGCTCGCTTCTCTAATAAACTGTTCTGCACCTAGGGTTGCTTCTAGACAAATATTATGTGGTGCTGCTGGCCACGTGAATGGATTGGGCTGAGGGGATCTGGATGGACTTCACTCAGGGGTGGTTGGGTATCTAAGCAAGGCTAAATCTGTGGTGGGGCTGAGGGTTTGTGCTGATAGCATGGGTTTCTAGTAATAGGTGTAACCGATGTATCTGATGTCTGTGGTGATTAAATCGACTTCACCTCCATTTCCAAAGCTGTGTGGTTCTAGGTTTTGTTCAACAAGTCGCCAGAATTCTTCTTTTGTGGCCGCAACGTCTAGCCAGCCGTTTGGGTCCTCTTCACTCTCTGTGCTCACAGTTGCAAGTGAGTACTCCCTGGGCTCTTCCTTAACTGGTAATCCTACTGCTACTGGTACGTTTGCTAACTCTCAAGATCTAGCTAGATTGACGGTGGGGAGGTACACTATAAAAGGGAGAAGAGATCGGTGAAAGGATATGGGCACTGATAGCAAGCCCCTGTTAGTGCTATCCTAGAAGTGCCTAAAGACGTGCTCACTTGCTAGAGCCTGTGGTGCAAGAGAGAAGGCTAGACGTGTCTGCTGTCATTGGTAGATAGTGAAAGGGTGTAAGGATGTATGACAGTCTAGTTCTAGTGTTGCGACTACAAATCTTGCAGGCAATCACTATCTTTTAGATGTCGAGTGGAGGAGCTATCTGAGGTATGACTCGTAGGAGGGGAACAAGAGAACTAGACTGGAAACTGAGCTCCATCCAGTCTCACTTTATATACTATTCTTTGTGTAGATACATGTTGTGCATCGATCTAGATATGTATCTACATCAGTCCATCCCCTAGGTCCAATATGATCAACATGAGGAGTCAGCCTGTAATGTGAATTAATATATACATGAGGTTACCAGCCGTTGATCTGCTGTGGGTGGGTGGAATGGAAGGTGTCAACAGTAATTAAGGATAAGGGATCACATCACAGTGATGGGATGACTGATGTGAGGTCTGTGATGGTCACAATGTATTAAATACGTGTTGTGATCAGTGGGGTGAAAGATGAAGGGCTGAAGATGAAGCCCACTGATCTAGAAGGGCTCATCGATCCTCTGTGTCTAGCAGTGTCTAGGTTGGGTTTTCCCTTGATAAGATAAAGAGAGCATCCATATGCTTTAAAGTAAAGGATGAAAAATACATAGCTGTAACAGTGAGCTTCACCTTTAGCTCTTCACCTTTCACCCCACAGATCACAGCACATATTTAATACATCATGATCATCATAGACCTCACACCAGTCACCTCCATCACTGTGATGTGATCCCTTACTTTAATTACCATTGACATCTTCCATTCCACTCACCTATTACAGCTATATATTTTTCATCCGTACTGTGCACATATGGACACTTCTTTATCTTATCAAGGGAAAACCCGACCTAGACACTGTACTAGACACAGGGGATCTACAGGCCCTTCTAGATCAGTGGGCTTCACCTTCAGCTCTTCACCTTTCGCTCCACTGATCACAACACGTATTTAATGTATCATGATCATCACAGACCTCACATCAGTCACCCCATCACTGTGATGTGATCCCTTATCTTTAATTACCATTGACACCTTCTATTCTACCCACCCACAGCAGATCAATGGCTGGTAACCTCATGCATATATTAATCTCCGTTACAGGTCAACTCCTCATGTTGATCATGTTGGGCCTAGAGGATGGACTTATGTAGATACATATCTAGATCGGTACATAACATGTATCTACACATAGAATAGTATATAAAGAGAGACCGGACAGAGCTAAGTCTCCAGTCTAGTTCTCTTGTTCCCTGCCTACAAAGTTCCCTCTTAAAGATAGTCATTCCACTTGACATTCAGAGATAGTGTTTGCCCTGCAAGATTGTAGTCACAACAGCTGTATTCTTGATTGGTGAAAAGTCTTTGTAATCTGAGTTGGGCAAAGGGTCCCTCTCTTGGCCCTTTTAACCTTGATAGCACTGCTAGAATGGCATCACTGCTATGCAGTGAGATGGCATGTTGATTGATCTATATCCATGCCTATATCTTTGCCTACCATTCTTTGAATTTGGCAAATGATCCATCAAAGTCTTCTGGATCTGTGAAGACTTCTACTTTCCAAGATGTATTAAAAGTAGGTTTGTTCTTTTCTTTTAAGCCACAGGATGTAGATTGTCTTGTGGATGGCTTAACTTGTCCTTGTGTGAGTGTAGTGACGATTCTTTTGATGTTGGCTACTGTGTCACTTATTCTTGTGATTTCATCTCACATGCTGTAATAACAAGCATTTTGTTCTGCTGTATATGAAGCAAATGTTGTTTAACTAGGTGTTCCAGTCAGTGTCAGGGTTGGTGAGGGCTACAATGTAGTCTGCGAGGGAGATGACCATTGTGATTATCTAAAGGGATAGCTAGTACTTGTAGTTTTTGCGCTGCTGTACTCTAAGTTGTACTTTGCTGAAATGATTGTTTCTCCTATTCATTTGTGGATACTTGTGTCTCTGCCTTTTAGTATAAGGTAATTCTCTTTCTTGCTCCTCTAAGGCTTCTCTGTATTACCTTCCTGCTATGCTTGCTTCTCTGATAAATTGCTATATGCCTAGGGTTGCTTCTAGGCGAATATTACATAGTGCTTCTGACCATGTGAATAGATCAGGTTAAGGAGATCTTAATGAACTCTGCTCAGAGGTTGTGGGGTATCTAAGCAAGGCTAGGTCTGTGGTGGGGCTAAGAGTTTGTAACGAGGGTGTGGGTTCCCAGTAATAGGTATGACCTGTGTATCTGATGTCGGTGGTGATTGAATCAATGTCACCCCCATTTCTGAAGCTATGTGGTTGAAGGTCTTATTTAACAAGACGCCAGAATTCTTATTCTGTGGCTACAACATCTAGCCAGTCATTAGGATCCTTTTCACTCTCTGTGCTTGCAGTTGCAAGCAAGTTCTCCCTTGGCTCTTCTTTAGCTGCTAATCCTACTGCTATTGATATGTCTACTAGCTCTCAAGGTCTGGCTAGATCAATGGTGGGGAGGTTAGCTGTGAAAGGGAGAAAAGATCAGTGAAAGGTGATGGGAACCGATAACAAGCCCCTGTTAGCATTATCCTGGAGATGCCCAAAGATATGCTCACTTGCTAGAGCCAACAAGTGTAGTGAGAAGGCTAGTACATGTCTGCATTCATTGATAGATAGTGAAAGGGTGTAAAGATGTATGACAGTCTAGTTCTAGTGTTGCAACCACAATCTTTGCAGGTAATCACTATCACTTAGGTGTTGAGAGGAAGGCACTATCTGAGGGTTTTTTGTAGAAGAGGAAACAAGAGAACTAGACTGGAGACTAAGCTCCATCCAGTCTCATTTTATATACTGTTTCTACTGTAGATACATGTTTTGTATTGATCTAGATATGTATCTACATAAGTCCATCCCCTAGGCCCTATATGATTGACATGAGGAGTCGGACAGTAACAGAGATTAATAGGTATATGTGTATTCCAGCTGTTGATTTGCTGTGGGTGGGTGGAATGGAAGGTATCAACAGTAATTAAAAATAAGGGATCACGTCATAGTGATGAAGGTGACTGATATGAGGTCTGTGATGATCATGAAGTATTAAATATGTACTGTGATCTGTGAGGCCAAAGTGAAGAGCTGAAAGTGAATGCCCACAGATCTTGAAGGGCCTATAGATTCCCTATGTCTAGCATAGTGTCTATGTCAGGTTTTCCCTGATAAGATAAGAAAGTGTCCATATGCACAAGGATAAAGATGAAAAATATATAGCTATAACCAGAGGATCCTTGGGCCCTATCTAGAGCTGTGGGCTTCACTTTCACCCTTTCATTCCATCCACAAATCACAATACATATTTAATCTTTGTAATTATCACAAACCTCACATTAGTTACCCTATTACTATGATGTGATCCATTATCTTTAATTACTGTTGACATCTTCCATTCTACCACCCATAGCAGATCAATGGCTGGTATCCTCATATATATATTAATCTCTGCTATAGGCCAACTCCTTATGTCAATCATGATGGACTTAGAGGATGAACTTATATAGATATGTATCTGGATCAATACACAACAAGTATCTACAAGTAGAATAGTATATAAAACAAGACCGGACAGAGCTTAGTCTCTTGTCTAGTTCTCTTGTCCTCCCATCTACACTTCACTCCCAAGATAGTCTTTCCACTTGACATTTAGAAATAATGGTTGCCTTACAAAAATTGTAGTTGCAACAGATGCAATTCCTTATTTTTAATTACCATTGATACCTTCCATTCTACCATCTGTAGTAGATTAATGGCTGGCATTCTTATGTATTTATTAATCTCTATTATAGGCTAACTTTTCATGTCAATTGAAGCAACTACTCTCTTCTCATGACTGAAGTGAGGGATGCTGAACGAGATCTTATCTATATCAAAGAGCGAGACAAGATATCTTATCAGTCTTAGGGAAGATGGATGATATAAATAGGGGACGTAGGAAGGAACTCTCTAAGTTGCTCAAATATCGGATGATAGATGAGGTGATGACTTGCTATGACATTACGTTCACAAGAAGGGCTGGATCTTCTTGGGCAAGAGTAGGAGTGATCAAAAGTGGAACAACTTAGGGAAGTATCCCCAAGTGTTCCCTGTATTTATACACTATGATACAAGTGGAGATACAAATGTTCTAAGCCAGCTGGGTAGAGGGTAAGGTAAAGGGTATGATGTAATGGTGGAGTAGGGCAGTGTTCATGCTGGCTAAGGTGAGGCAAATATGAAATGAATGGAAGAGTGATAGTGAAAGGATAGGTCTAGAGCAAGGGGATTAAAGTAGTACGTATGAGGTGAGGCACCTAGACCAGTGATGTCATGATGACAACATATCTAATCTAATCGGTAAGAGGGTAAAGGGATTAGAGAAAGGAGTGATCTTAGATAAGATCATGGTGTGATAAGATAAGATAAAGGAAAAAGAGTAGATCGCGAAATCAATTCATAACATCAATCATATTGGACCTAGAAAATGGACTAATGTAGATATATATTTAGATTGGTACACAACATGTATCTACATTTAGATAGTATGTATAAAGTGAGACTGGATAGAGCTCAGTCTCCAGTCTAGTTCTCTTCTCTCCCCTTTTATAGTCATATCTAAGATAGTTCCTCCACTCAATGTCTAAAAGATAGTTACTGCCTGCAAAGAATATAGTTGAAATAGTAGATGGCCAATCTAAGATGACATTGACTTTCTTGTGATTCATCTTGATCCCATCTTGTCCAACGACCATCCTCAAATAGTCAACTTCCCTTTTGAAAAAATGTCACTTTTTTAATTTGATGAAAAGATCATTTTCTTCTAGATGCTTTAATAGCCTTTTAACAATTTCTGCATACTCTTTTTCATTTTCTCTTTTTGTAAATATCATAACATTGTCTATATAGACAACTACAATGTCTATCATATCAGCAAATAACTTATTCATCATAGTTTAGAATACAGCTAGTGAATTGCACAATCTAAAGAACATAACTAGAGATTCAAAGGAACCTTTATGTGTGACAAAGGCTACTTTCCAATTGTCCTCTTCTTTGATGCATACATTATTATATCTCCATCTGAGATTCAATATAGTAAATAACTTTATCTTCTTTAGTCAATCAACAAGCTAAGAGATTAGAGAAAGAGAATAATTGTTTCTGATTGTTTGAGAGTTTAGATATCTATAATCTTATATCATGCATTCTCATTCATCCTTTTTTGATATAAAGAAGACTAGTGAAGTCTGAGGCAATTTAGAAGATCTAATGTATTCTTTTAATGACTGGTCATTGAGCCAATCTGATATCTCTTTTTGTTTATCTACACTCAGTGTTGCATCTACAAGATCTGTAGACAACCACTTGAATAATGAATATTGAAAGGGGGGCTATCTGAGATACTACTTGTAGGAGAGAACAAATAGAACTAGACTGAAGACTGAACTTCATCCAATCTTGCTTTATATACTATTTTTACTATAGATACATGTTGTGTATCAATTCAGATATGTATCTACATAAGTCTATCCCCTAGGTCCAACATGACTGACATGAGAAGTTGACCTGTAATAGAGATTAATGTATATATGAGAATACCAGCCATTGATCTGTTGCAGATGGGTAGAATGGAAGATGTCAATGGTAATTAAAGATAAGGGATTATATCACAGTGATAGGATGACTAATGTGAGGTCTGTGATGATCACAAGGAATTAAACACTTGCTGTGATCTGTAATATAGAATGGAAGAGGGAAGGCAAAGCCCATATATCTAGATAGGGCCTAAGGATCTCCTATGTCTTGCACAGTGTCCTGATTTGGTTATTCCTGATAACATAACAAGAGAATGTCTATACGCACAAGGATAAAGATTGAAAAATATATAGCTGTAACATTCAAGAGTATTAATCAACTCTTCTTTTGCTAAGTAATCATGTCAAGTTCTTTAAGACACAGCTCTACATCTCTGATGATGTTGACTATTTCTTGTAATATGATCTTTTGTAGATTATATTTTCAGATGAAATCTATGATGACTCTTTTGACCTTGTTTTTGAGAAGCCAAACTCCATGGAATTCTTCTAGTTTAGCCTTCTCAAATTCACTTTGCCATCATACAAGGAAACCATCAATGAATTGGTTTTCCTCTTGTCACATTTTATTAATTTTATTTATGGTCCTTTCTTTAATCAGATTACCTCTGAACAAACTTTTAATTTTACTCTCAAATACTTGCTTAGAGTCAAAGGTAGCAAAATGGAAGGCTAGTACACATCTGCTAGATCAAGTGGTTAAGTACAAGGATGTAAAAGTAGTCTAGTTCTCATGTTATGTATATAAACTTTGCAGACAATCACTTGATACTAAACACTGAAAAGAGAGACTTATAAGAATAGCTTATAGAAGTGAACAAAGTGTACTAGACTGGATACTAAGCTCTATCCAGTCTTTCTTTATATATTATTTTGTATGTAGATACATGTTATGTACTAATCTAGATATATATCTACATTAGTTCATCCTCTAGGCTCAACATAATCAACATGAGAAGTTTGCTGTAGTGGAGATTAATAGATGCATGAGGTTACTAGCTGTTGATCTGCTACAGATGGAAGAATGGAAGGTATTAATGGTAATTAACAATAAGGGATAACATCACTGAGATGGGATGACTAATGTGAGGTCTATGATGATCATTGTAATTAAATATATGCTATATTCTGTGGGTAGGTATGTGAAAGGCTAAAGATGAAGCCCATAGATCTAGAAGAGTCCAAGGATCCCCTATGTCTAGCATAGCATCCAACTCAGGTTTTCTCATAACAAGATTAGAAGAGCATTCTTATTTGCAAAGTAAAAGATGAAAAATATATACTGCAACAGACAGCCACTTATCCACTTAACTATGACTTATCAACACAATTATTAACTTGTTATGAATCTAGCACTGTCTAATCCATTTGGGAATCCTATTAGTGGAGGGAAATCTTAATGAGGAGAAGATTAATGCATTTGATGTCAATAAACAAATACTTCTTATATTGAGCCTGATGTGCAAACTCTCAATTAGAACTTTACAGTTTGTTTTTGATGATCAAGAATTCATTTGCATCATTGGGAGATATATTATTTACATGATTCAAATCTGATTTCAGAACACAGCATGCAATTCTATTAAATGGATAATATGAACCAAATAGCATTATATGCACAAATAGAAACAAAGATAGAAATGGAGGTAGCAACAGAGGCAAAGACAAAAATAAAAACAAAAACAAAAACAGAAGCAGAAGCAGAGATAGAGGTTAGAACTTGGCATGTTATACCCTTGTCTACAATACAATGTTCAATTTAAGCATAACAGATTAGAGAGTAAACAGAAAATAGGAGAAGACTGCAAAGGAGGATAATATAATCCAAGATAAGCAACAAGCCACATCTAAAATTTATATAAAGAGAATATACATAGTAATACAAGAGAAGAAGACAATATTATCAGAAGGAAAGTTATTAAATTCGATGGCAGAGATGAGACTCAACAATAATAGAAAATTACAATCATGACAATCATGACAACCATTCTTACCATCTTCTAAATTCTTATAAAATCTAGTTAGAATGTAGAAATAAATGTATAGAAAAGCATACATTTGTTTTGGGTAATCATTAAATAGATAAGAAATATGTACTTATCTACTATATTTCAATATCAGAATCCAATGTGAATTCTCCTTGATTGTCAGGATGTCTTGGATCCTTTGGATCTAGCATATATCCATTGATGTCTTCATCATCTTCATTACTAGATGATTCCTCCTCTTCTTCCCGCAAATGTAGATATCTTTCTGGTGATCTTCTTCCCATTTCCAAATTTTCATGATCAATATGCCAATCTCCATACTCTTGATCAAAATTCACTTCATCATCCAATACATCTTTAATAAATTCAATCACATTAGAATATATCAAATATATGGAAATTCAAATACCTTCTTCTCTACCACCATCATCTACTTCAACCTCTTCTTCTTCTACATCTTGTCCATCCATAGAATAGTTTTCATCTTCCTCAGATGATGATGATGATGATTCATCTTGCTCTTGTGGTATAGCACGAAGACGTGGTTTTCCATATCTTGGCTTGTGTGCTCTTGGACTTAGTGCAATCTGTGGTCCACAAGTAGCTTGACCTTCAGGAAGCCCTTGCCAATCTCGTCCTTTGTTGACAGAAGTACACCACATTCTATCACTTCGAGTATATGGAATCCATAGAAGTGTATCAAATTTCACTTTGATTGTTTGACGAACTTGAGCCAATGATTGTGCAGAAAGCATATTGATCAGCTGAAGCCAATCAGCATAATAGGATGCTTGTCCAAAGTTTTGACCTATTCTTGTAGGCATCTTTATAGGAAATAACCTGTCAAAATGTTGTTTCCAAGTTTCACCATCACAATATGTGAACTGCACTGCAAAAAATGGCAGTTCTAGTGACTTGTATAATTCTTCCTTGCCTTCTTCAAGTCTCCTATTGGCTGGGATATTTGTCCATGAACCCTCTATTGCAGCTTTCCGATTTGGAGCCTGTTGAATCATATCATAGAAAAATTGCTCCAGTAGTTTCTTGATCCGAGTGGCAATATTCATCTCTCCTTGAGCTGCGTTTCCTTGTAATCCAGGAATCCTATTCCCACCACCATGTCGACCAAAATGATCCACATCATCCCCTCGCATTCGTTCCACTGGACGCATTCGAACATTCCGAAGATTTTCTTCTTGAATTTGAGGCAGTTCCCTGTCATCATCTCTTGCATCATCCACTTGCAAGGTTCGCTTTCGAGTTCTGTTGTTGCTACGATCAACATTTGGCTGGATCCGCACATGTGTTATTTGTGCAATTCCTATAACTTCCCGGATTTCCCGAAGAGAAAGAGAGAATGCTGATACAATAGCCTCTTCTGAAAATGACTTGTGATAAGGTATTCGATATGTGTTGCTTTGATCCCTGGCAATATCACAGATAAAATAGAGGCCAGCATCATACATCAATGGAGCACAGTCTTCTTCATCATCCAATTCTTCATCATAGTTGTCATAATCCAGGGGAACCAGTTGGCAGGCCTCTTCAGCAAGCTGCTTAAAGCGATGATTTGGACGATGGTAGAGACCATTCAGTAACCAGATGGTTATAGCACCCAAGGCAATTGTGCATTCTGTTCTTCTATCTCTGTTTGCACTTTGAAGTAGATTCTTGATGACTCCATATAAGGCTGCAAGGCGATACCATTTGAAATACCTGTATATGATCCAGTCAATACTCAACTGTGAAATATTATCAATAACTCATACCACCAATTTTTGGAAGGAATAGCAACAAGACACTGTCGTAATTCCCTCATTGGAAAGGCTTGCAAAGCATCATATGCATCACTAAGCCTGACACGAACTTCGATACGAGCACATCCATCTTGAGTAATTGCATCTGCTTCATCTCCAGTGCAATCAAAGAGAACATTGCTCATTTTTTCCATGTTTGAAACTAGCTTGTCCAATGAATTTGAGGAGAGCAGAACTTTGGGTTCAATTTCTGAGAATATGCCCCTGTGTTGCTGATAGATGACTGTCTTCTCTGTTGTGTATGCTTGAACATAGGTGACATGGTCTTGTCTACCTTTGGCTCCAGGAGAACATCTAAATCCAGAGAGGTCCTTAAGATGACATGTTCTATCCAATAGAAATGCTTGTTTGTCCATGAGATTGATGATCTCTGCATTTCCAAGACTTGGTAAACAGTGTTGAAGAAGTTGCTGATGATTTGATGTACGCCATGTAACAACATGACCAGGAGCTCCTAATTCCATGGCAACATCAAGCTGCCACTCTTCTTCTATGATTTGATCCATATCCAGGCATTGTACCAGATCATGCAAAGCAGTGGCTCTGTCAGGCTCGTCCATGGGATCATGAACAGTTGCTCCTTTCCATCCACGAAGCTCGTGAACAAAGTAAGCATCTCTGAAACATGGCCGTAATATACCAAGTCTATTCAGATATTCTTCACCAAAACGTTGAAGGAGATGGTGAGGAACATCCAATGATCCAGGATGAATTCGACCTTGATGGTCTCTATAAAGTGTCAAGGCTGCTGCATAGGTTGTAGGCCAATGTGTTGCCATATTAGATAAATGTTGTATAACCAGTGGATGAAGACAGCGATTGTAGATCAATTCCAAATCTTGTGATGGAACAGATCTGGATTCATTGATGCCACACATGTGAGGCAGGAACACCCGCACAATAGATCGGTTTGTAACTTTGCCAAATGCAAAGTTAGGTATGGTATGCATGGGCAGCAGCTTAGGTTCTCCCTAGACATTGATTAGACATTTAGTAAATTAACAAATTCAACAACAATAAAAGTTACATACTTGAATATAACCAAGTGCCTTGATGTGATTTGGCTTTGATAGCACATCTCGAAAAGGGGGAACAGGAAACAATGCCAGATGCACATTGTATGGCAGATCCTTTGTTGCACCAATTAGAGAATCATAGTCCCGAGTAATTTGGAAGTGTCTTATATTGGGAAGATCTTGGCAGGCATTGACTGTAATATGTCGTGGAACACCATTGACATCCATACGCCCAGCAAGAATAAATTGAAGATATGCTTTTGCAGCTTTGACTTCTTCATCTTGTGATAAGTTAGGTTGCTGCATGTGAACATAGAGCTGTTGTGCACGTCCAATGAATTGCTGAAATGAGTGTTGTACACCATTCTCTTCACGATCATCAGGATAAGCACGTTGAGGCATGTTGCTGTTTCAGACAAGGACAAGAAATGAGGAAAGAAGGGGAAAGAAAGAAAGAAATACAAGCAGATATTAAGATGCTTTATAGCAGGTAAAAAATCTTTATCTGCTGTTATGCAATTAATATTTATTACGACAACTTACAATAAGGCCCAATACTAACGTTAATGTTATGACATGATGACCTAATCTCTTAGTCATAAATATTTACAAGAATCTACAAAATATGTGTAAGTGTAATGATCACTCAGTTTGGATTGTGAATATTAGCAGAATGTAAGTCTCTCTGAAAGTGAAGCTATGGACATCATTCTATATATGCTTCTATATACTATAGAGTTTTTAATGTATGACTGTATTGCTATTATACATTGACTGTCCCACCATCCAAGACAGCAGCTATGCAATGGAGTCTCCATTTAACTGTACTGTGATGACTGTGTTCTAATGGCTTGCAGTCTATCTTGAACAGTGTGCTTACTTGCATGCCTTGTCTCTCACCAGCCACAACAACAAATTAGTATAGATTAGTGTATATCTCCATCATGGACAGCATAACACAACTTTGTGCCTGATTAATCAAGTTTCAATTGGTCAATTAAGCAACAAACGTGTACAATGGGTGGTATACAAAGTCCACCAATAAAATATGATGTTACAATGGTACAACGTCAAGTATGATGAAATATGAATGGCATGATGAAACAATGAAACAATGAAACTTTTTTGTAGTGGTGTTAGTTTGGATGACAAAAGGAAAAGAAAAATAAACATACATTTGTGAATATTCAGTGAGTCAGATGCTTCTTCCCACGAGGCTTACCAGATCCCCTAGAATTGCCACTACCATCCCGATTTTTTGCTAGAGAACCAGCATGCAACCCACCCAATAAGGGAAGTGGTGGTGGTCCCACAGCCTGAGACGGGCGTTTGAAGGATCTAGCAACTTGGCGATGTGGAATACTATAAGTTGCATCATCGTTGATCGGGTCTGGTTGGGAATTGAGCTCAGTGAGTGGTGAGCTGAATGAACTGATGGAATCAGAAGGCTTCTTCGTAGGTGTCTGAATATTCTGCTCTGCGAGTGTTTCGTCCTCGCCGGGATCATTCTGACCACCAGAGGCATTCAATGCAGCTAGAATAGCATCGGGACGGGTAGTGTCTGTCATGACGATGTCTGGGTCATCAACATGGAGCTGTGCAGTTGCTCGTGTCAATGAGATATTTGCAGATGAATCCGACATTTCAACATCAGCTGGGACTATTTTCCTGCTCTTTGCAGCAATGGAATGTTGAGCTGCAATGCCGACCGTACCTTTGCGAGTTCATTTGTGGTTTTTGGATGGGGAGGTAGGGCTACCAATGGATGGACGGCGTTTGGAACCTGCTTGAGGTGAGTGAATGCGTGATTTTTTTGTTCCAGACTTGTTACGGCCGCTCAGTTCAGCAACAGGTTCAAGTTCATTAACAACGGCATCTGAGTCATCCGAGTCGAGAACCTTTTTTGATTTTCCTTTGTCCATCGCACTCTTGCTGACTGCCTTGTCTTTCCCCTTTTCCAATGGTGTGGGCTGATTGCCCTTCTCCTGGATGCCTGTACCATCGGCATTCATGGTGTCAGGCCCAACAACAGCCTTACCCTTGCCTTTCTGCCTGGGTTTTGGCCGGGCCTTGACCTGACTAGGCTCGATGTTGACAGAGTCATCCGGGATGGAGAGCAGGTCATCAGTGCTGGTTTGATATTCAAACATGTCCCCTGAATCACTGTCAGATTTTGATTATGTAGTAGTTGTAGATGTAGTACTTACTGAACACTGGGTCCGTACCAATGAATGCAGCATGAAGATTCCCCTTATCGAACGATATGTTATTGAGAAAGACATCCGGGGTACCAAGGGCAATGAGACGGTAAACATGGACTTGTTTTTGCTGTGGATAACGGAAGATACGTCCACGGAGTTGTTCATCGTCAAGTGCAGACCAAGTAGTATCCTAGAGATGTGTCGGTTAGTATGAGGAATAACGAAGTGAAAATGGCCTACGGCAATGATCAAGATGTTTACACAAGCAAGGTTGAGACCGACAAGACCAACATTCGAGAGAATCAGCACACGGGGTCCATCTGACCTGGTAGATGTGCGGAAAGCATTGAGGGCCTCGACTCGTTTCTTCGGGCTCATCGATCCGTTCAGTTCGGTTGCAGTAATACTATACAAATTGAAAATCTAGTGTGATAAGTTGATCAATAACCAGACAGGAACAAGATAAAGAGTACATACATCAAGTATAGCCGTGTTCGATGATGGAAACGCTGAGTAGATGACAATACGATCAGGTTCAGCATACTCTTCATCATCGGCTGCCTGGTCTGGGTTCAACTCGAGCAGGTGGCCATCTGATTGCATTCTGACTGGCTGTCGACCATCATGATTGAGATGGTGTTGAACGACTCGTGCAAGGACATCAAGTTTCACTGTTTTCTCCTCGCTGTTGAGCCAGTGTTCTAGCGATTCGGGTTTCATCCAGTATTCATCGTGCTTTGGGTTGAGGCGGGGATGGAGCATTGAACGTCGGAATTCGATATAGAAATGCTATAAAAGACGTCAGCATCAATGAATGAATGAATATTAGAAATATGATTTGCCGTCCTCGACGGCCATGCTGCAAGGACATGGTTCAAACACTATTCTCCTGATGGAGAGCATGCTTGAGATCTTGCCGTCTTGGACGGGCATGGCGCATGAGACTCGAATCTGTGAGCATCCACTGTTTGCATGCCCACTCGCCGTCCTGGACGGCCATGACGCATACCCTTTAACAATGGGTGATGGTGTGAATGCATCGTTTGCCGTCTTGGATGGCCATGCAGGTAGTAGCATGGTTGGCTAAGCCAAGCACAATCGCCGTCCAAGACGGACGTGTCGCCAATCACATGCCACACAACACACGTGACCACGAGTGCATGACTTTGTGTTACGCACACCAGCACATTGTCTCTGACAAATAATGAACAAGAGACTGACCTTACGGGTGTCAGCTGACACAGACATTGGGTTGTCCTTGACAATCTCGACTGCAAACTTGCGAAGGTTGCGCATTTCCCAGTCATACATGCGCAAGGTAAGAAAATGTTCGATGTAAGGTCGCATGCCGAAAAGTTTCTGGCCTCGATAGTCAAGTGAGTCGATTGTTCGGCGGATAACATGTGTTGCGAATCGATCACGCATGGTCTTCATCCAGGTACGCATGCAAGATCCGAATTCTAACATCGGTGTCGCTTTGTTTACCGCACCAACCAGCATTCCACGAAGCTGGTTACCCTCAACTCCGGCATCCCGTACGAGTTTCGCATCACGTCGACTTGCCGAGTTAAGCTCACGATTCAATTTCGAATACTCGTCGTGGTTGTTGAATCCGTTGATACCAAGTAGATCGCCCATAATCCAGAGATCCTGTATATAGATGTATATAAGAATAACCATGTTCTAGAAACAATACGCACCTGGGCCTTTGTTGTGACTGGGGTTGCAGTCAATGCAACCAGTGCCTTGCACTTCTTTCTGAGCTCACGGCACGCGATGTGGACCATATTGTACTTGCGTCCAGTGTGCGCCTCATCCAAGAATAAGTATCCAAAGTCCCTACCATATAGCGTGATCTTGGAGTTGCGTTCATACTGAGCAACTTTGATGCCTTTACCGACATCATTCTTCTGGCCGGGTCGAAAGCACCGAGATGCATCGTCTTGAACTGCCTGTGCTCAAAGTAAGATATACAATAAGTAGTAAAAACAAGAACATACAGAATATGTTGCAATGATGATCTGCTGTGAATGTTTCTGGTGACTTTTGTCATACAGTCCCGTCCACCAGTTACCTCGGCCATCAAGTCGACCAACGTATGGGAACAGATCAAATGAGGCGGGCTTGAGGTATCACTTAATTTCACGCTCCCATTGATCTTTGAGGTTCACAGGACACATAATGATGTGTGCGAAATCGGGAATCAGCCCATCGGCCGAATTGAAACGATGTTTAGCTAATTTGACAAAGTCATTGATTTCGGTCAGTGATAAATAAACAACATACCAAAATAACCCGGATAATCCCCCTTTCGCTCATAGTGCGTGCGATAGTATACGAGGCATGCGATGGAACCGATTGCTTGCATCGTCTTGCCAAGGCCAACGCCATCCATTAACAACACGGGTTTACCTTCAAAAGCTCGCTGTAACATGCGAAATATGCCGACGAGTTGGTGCCATCGTGGTTTTAGCTGCACCCTACCCTTATCTGGCTGGCTTAGCCAGGCCTGTCCTTCATTGCTCCACGGATCAATCATTGCACTCGGATCAGTCCATTCTTGAAAGAATGGCAGTTGGTCATTCGGAAGTCCGAGGAGCTGCCAAAGGTCTTGCTCGGTTTTGCTCGCTAGTTCTTCGACCCCTTCCTTCCAATCTGTGATGTAGATCTCATCGTCCTCGCCAAGTTCAACGACCTCTGTTGTGTCCGACTGAATGTTCTCGAGCGTCGCCGAGATCAGCAGAGTCATTTCATTGACTTCGTCTTCGCTTGCGAGCTGTTCTAGGGCCTCTCTAACCGGCTTGGATAATTCTATGGTGGTGGTCAGTAAATGAACTCGAAAGAATGCAAGCTTACTCTTTGCTGCCTCATGCGAGGTATCTTTGCGCAATACCGCAAGCATACCCTCCAGTTTGGTACCCCACTCCTTCAACATGTTTGTCATGTCCTCGTCGTGGTACTTGACAAGAGTACTGGTCGCTTTTCGAACCAAGCGAAGCAGTGCAATGATTTCGGCACATTTCGGGCGGTATCCGTCAGCCTTCAACTCTGTAGATTGTAAGTAAGTGGCTCAGAGTGCGATGATGAACTCACTCTGAAATTCAGCTTTGATCCCATCCACAGATTGCCTCATCCGTTTTGATTCGCTGGTGATTGTCTTGCGATACCGATTCCAGGTGATGGTGATGAACGTGTTGGTGAACTTTGCGACTGGCTTTCGCAAAGCTTGCCCATTTTGGACATAGGCATCGTCACCGAACAGTGCATCGGCGACATACAGACGGGCATCGGGGACCTGTGCATCATCGATGGTGGGTAACTAGGTAATTGTTAGACATGTAATTTATGAATCAATGTAGCATACGTACTGTCTGGGTATTATGCTGCGCCATAACTTGGTATGGATCACGTTCGTGTGCTGTGAGCACGCCATCGATGACCTTGTTGATTGAGGCTGATATCTTGCTGTCGCGAATAAACTTGTTCCATGCCGTTCGACCAGCGCTATCATTGTCGGCCCTTCGTGTGCACGTGTAGGAGTCTTGTTCCGATTCTGGCAATGACCAGCAGTTTTCGGCAAACGTTTTGACAGCCTTGGCAATGGCGACGGTCCATGTAGGGTAGTTCGGGGTGGGAGAATCATTGGCAGCATCAGGTTCAAAGAACCATGGAAGACCGTGGATTTTGGTAACGGTTTGCCAAGTCGTCGTGGTCCAAGGGAGCCCGTCGGTTTGGGCGAGCAGAAGAATCGCAGAACTAAGTGAGATGGTGGGCATTGTCAGAGTTGAGATGCCAGTGGGCAAAGGGTACCACGAATGTGGTAGCAGTACCCTGTCTGACAATTGTGGATGGATCGAGATTGGATCTCCCGATAGTTAGATCGAAATTGAGCCACGCAGTAAATTGGGGTATGTACATTTTGATACACGCTTCAACAGTGTCTTGCCAATGCATTTCGTTTAGCCTACTTGTGGCAGGCATCAATATATTACTTGAGTGCATCAGCCTTGACAATGTTGATTGGCTCAACGGTGCGACTAACTGACGCGGTTTAATGCCGTCCTAGACGGCACCCGCATTGCGCATCCAAAGCTTGTGTTGGTTACGCTTGCCGCATCGTTCACACTGGGGACTTGCCGTCCTGGACGGATTGCACGTGTTCGGGTCTAATTTGTCGTTTAAGATCATGTCTGTCTTGGACGGCGGTGCTGGCATGCCAAATTTGGAGCGCCAACCACATCCAGGGCCTATGGGACTGGCGACATTGCTCGGGTTCATGGTGTCAGCGGTCTTCTCGTCGACCTGCTGACTTGCCATTTCGGCATGTTGGGGGTACATCATGGCTGTGCGGTGGACATCTGCGTGTTGGTCATTGAGGTCTGAGACAGTCCCGTCGAGGTAATTCCGTAGGTTTTCGGCCTCAATAATGTTCTCAACCTTCTCGCGCCATTCCGTCCAATTCTTTCTGTCTGGTGCACCCACATAGAGTCAGCGGATCAGCTCAACAACATACCAGCTACGTCGGCTGAGGATACAAACGACGAGATGGTGGAGACGGTAGGGATAAACATCGAGAGTCGAGAGCCTGAAACCGCCAATGTGATGAGCTCAGCTCGATCGCAACCGCCACACCACGCCGAGGCCGCAACGGACCAAGGCAAGCATACCACAAGCACTACAGATGACTCACAACACCCACACGATACCCACGACGACCCACCACCAACGCCAACCAGCAGCGTCGAAACCGCTGGGACTACAACACAGGTCGACAAGAACAATCAGCGAGGTGTTACACCCCCGCTGAATGCGCCCGTCGAGCTGGACAAGCCACCAGACAGCATGGACAAAGAGGTCGAGGTGGGGAGAGAGGCCGAGGGGAAGTCGAGAAGGGGTGCAGACAAGACCGCGAATGGAGACGACGACAAAACGCGACGACGAGACAGGCCATCAGGCTCGCCAAACTGCGCAGAGGAAAGCGCACAAGGGATGGCCAGCGGATACAAGCAAGCACGTCCACCCAAACCCATACAGGTCGAGCCAGGTGGTGAGGCTGCTACCACAAATGGTGAACGCGTCGCGCACGAATGCGACGATGCAGGGACAGACGGAGAGGCTGGGACGGCGCACCAAAACACGTTGAGCAAGGGGGAGAGCGGCCAGATACACCCGAACGTGTCAATTGAGGGGGAGCGCATAGATGTGACCTTGACCTCGTATATGCAATTGACGACGGCTGACGACAGAAGTGATCAGCACAAGCTACAGGGTGACGACGACATACCTGAGCACCCAGACTGAAGGGACTACCCCAAGAGCTTCGAGCTCGAGGGGGAGTATGGGGCATCCACGAACTTCGAAGCCGGGTGCACCACAGTCAAAGCAGACGCCACAGCAGCGTCTACCAATGCTGAAGGCCCAAAGAACTGACCTAAGAAGGTGCAAAGCATGTCAGTACTGCGGACGAATATCCGCAGCAGACGCCAGAGAGGTACTCACCAGATCGAGCTTGATATGAAATGAGCGCACCGGCATGCCAAGCGGGTGGATCGGGGGTACCAGAGGGCGCTGAGGACGACGGGAACCGGCAGAAGAACCTGGAAAATAGGTCAGCACGAGCTGAAGAAAAGCTGGAAGGAGAGAACGAGAAGAACTCACCTCCACCAGCACCACGAGTCCCAGATGACCCGGCACAAAACGTGGACGTACCTGAGGGCTACCAGAGGTCCCCAGAACGTTCGGACAGCAACAGAGACAAGCACGACGACGATGCGAATGTGCTATGTCCACATAATGCTCCAGAAGGCTCTAGGGGACAAAAGGTCAGAAGGCAGCTCGACCACGACGAAACGGCTCACCACATCGATCCCAATTGTCCGCAAAGGGTCTCGTCACGTCGGGAGAGTGCCGGCAACACGCACATTGACGATCCGAATGCATGGATGCGAATTCGAGGGTCAAAGCGGTCATCAGACCACAAAGTCGTGTTGAGACGAAACGACGACGACGAAACACGTCGAATTGACGCAGATGGAGGCCAGAGGAGTGGGAGAGACTGCAAGATGGACGACGGAGCAAGCAGCATGCGCCGCGAGTCAAAACAACTCGAAACGAGGTTGCTAGCTGAAGCAGGCCCGAGCCAGCACAAACGACACGAATACAGTACGGCGCACGTACCTGCGGCATTCACGGCATCCATCAACCATCTCAAACGTCCTAGACACCATCCGAACCCGCCACGTCGACGAGGTCGACTAAGACGACAACTTAGTCAGGCCAGAGCACTTGGTCAATTGTTGGCCTGAGCCACAGTTTTCGCCACAGTTACTGAGGAGGCAGTCAAGAGTTCGCGTGTCAGAGGCACAGAACACATTTCGAGGTAAAAATCCAAACAGGTCCACATCAATTGTACAGCAAATCCCCCGACGGCTACAACCGGCGACGCCCTAGTAGTACTAGTGCAAGTATGTATAAAATAGTTGACTCCGGGCCACCATTTCGGTTATCTCTCATTTGAACGCCACATCGTCGATTTGGAAGCCATTAACCACACTATGAACACCTGCTGGCAGGGATCTCCAGAAAAAATTATTTGAAATGTTGCGAGATCACCGGGCTCGTGACTTGGGCTGAGTGCTTCAAGGTATCCGCACGGCCGCTAAGGCTTCACGAGTCAATTCTAATTTGTTTCTCACACGGCGCTCCAATCTTCCGAGCCAAACTTATCGCCTAACTCTATTTCTGCCTGCCCTCATCACTTTATACCAAGTTCGGATGATTAGTGTACCCGGTGGGGTCACAGTGGGTTCACCAAGGACTGGGCTGGGATGTGGTTGAACAATGAGGGCGAAGAGGATGTGGTTGACGCGATGGCGACGAAGGGGACGCGTTTGAAGCGCGTTTGGCCCGACGCGGACACGGCTGACACGGTGAGGACGAGGGGGACAAGGCTGGGATGCGGTAGACGCGATGGCGAAGACGCGTTTGAGACGCGTTTGGCCCGACGTGGACACGGCTGATGCGGTGAAGACGAGGGGGACAAGGCCGGGATGCGGTAGACGCGGTGGCGAAGACGCGTTTGAGACGCGTTTGGCCCGACGCGGACACGGCCGATGCGGTGAAGACGAGGGGGACAAGGCTGGGATGCGGTAGACGCGGTGGCGAAGACGCGTTTGAGACGCGTTTGGCCCGACGCGGACACGGCTGATGCGGTGAAGACGAGGGGGACAAGGCTGGGATGTGGTAGACGCGGTGGCGAAGACGCGTTTGATACGATTGACCCACACAGATCACTGATGCTGGGCATAGTTGGCCCAGCTGATGTGCGGAGGTGTGATTGGTAAGGAATTCGGAGTTTTAATTTGTCACCGGTGGTCGCCTTTCTGCTGTCCTCCCTCCATTAATGTCCTCTCTGCTAGTGTTGCCACCCAGGCAGGCCTGGCCTAGTGAGGCCCTTGATGCGTTGATGGCTGCGCTCAGGGCTGATGATCTGGCTTGGCTTTTGTTGGGTGGCCTTTCCTCATCTTATTCTCTCATTTTTTGATCACCCTCCCTGCTAGCATCACTGTCTTGACAGAGCCTGGCCTAGTGAGGCCCTTGATGCATTGATGGCTGCGCTCAGGGCTGATGATCTGGCTGGGCTTTGCTGGGTGGCCTTTCCTCATCTTATTCTCCTTATCAAGTCATGTCTAGCACCTGCTGTGTGCTTACTTCATCTGATACACCCCCTTTGGGTGAGTCATATCAGTGGTCTTCTATACTCATACACCTTCAGAGACATATGCTGTGATGATGGGGTAATGACCCACTTTGGTGCTCATGCTGCAATCAACAAAGTGTGCATGTGGTTATCCCAGGGTGGTGATTCTTGCCCATTCACATGAAAAGATGTGCACTGTGACATAGGGGTAATGACCTATGCCAGTCAGCAATAGAACAACAGCAAAGACACAAGGGTACATTTTATGAGATGGTTGTTCTTGGCAGCCTTTTCCAGTGTATCCACCCCTTTGATCTTGTTAAGCACCACATTCAACAAATCAGCTGCAAAATCATGCACATCAGCTTATGTGAACCTGTAAATCAAAAGGTATGAATGTGACCATGAAGAGAGACTGAGACTGTGCACAACAACTGTGTCCCCTTTTGATGAACAAGATTTGGTCAATTGTAATAGCAGCATACATATATGTGATGTAATTGTCGGATGTGAGGTGCTTGATCAGGAGCAGCAGTACTGCAAGCAGTTGCACTTTCGTCAGCTACCCAAGACATCATCAGCTGTCCATCATGTGTATAATGACAAGTGCATCCGATTACAAAAAGTCAAGAGGAATTGGATCACGTCAATAGGCAAGACTGGATGAACTGTCCCCCATGCTGCTTGCAAATCCTGAAACACATGGTCCAAAAAGAACTTGACCATATCCACTTGCACATTGATCGAAATCACCCTATGCTACATACCCCATTCAGCCACACCCCTGTCATGCAAAGACAGACTCACCTGCGTCATCAATGCCTCAGTCACAATTACACTCAACAAGTATACTGAACCTTTGGCTCCCCAATTCGTTTCCTTGTCTTTGCCATATACCTCCAACCCACTCTGAATCCACGTCCCGACGACCTCCATTGTCTCTGTCCAATATACACTTCCCACCAGTGCCTGCAACACATCTGCTGCAGACTGTCTCCATATGCTTGCTTCTCTGCCAACACCACTAGCACCCCCAGACAGGAGGGACAGATCAAGCTAGATAAACTCTAGGGGGTTATCTTCAAACTGTTCTATTTCATGTGTGCGGAGAGAGACGTTGGGTATGACAATGCCTTGGATGAGGGAAGAGATGACTTCATGCAAGGAAAAGAGGGGTTTATAGTATCCCGAACGGATTGCAGTTGATATAAATTAGAGTGCTTGTGAGATGAGTTGTGACAATGTGAGAATTGGGTGATGTGGAACATGGACAAGACATACCCTGTCATCAGCTGTTACAGCTATATATTTTTCACCTTTGCCTAGCGCACACGAACGCTTTTATCTTATCAAGGGAAAACCCGACTTAGAAACTGTGCTAGACACAGGGGATCTACGGGCCCTTCCAGATCAGTGGGCTTCACTTCTAACCTTCACATTTCGCCCCACTAATCACACACACGTATTTAATACATCGTGATCATCACAAACCTCACATCAGTCACCCCATCACTGTGATGTGATCCCTTATCTTTAATTACCGTTGACATCTTCCATTCCACCCACCCGCAGCAGATCAACAGCTGGTAACCTCATGTACCTATTAATCTCCGTTACAAGACAACTCCTCATGTCGATCATGTTGGGCCTAGGGGATGGACTTATGTAGATATGTATCTAGATTGGTACACAACATGTATCTACACATAGAATAGTATATAAAGCAAGGCTGGACGGAGCTCAGTCTCCAGTCTAGTTCTCTTGCTCCCTGCCTACAAAGTTCCCTCTTAAGATAGTCATTCCACTCAACGTTTAGAGATAGTGATTGCCCTGCAAGATTGTAGTCACAACAATCACAGTGATGGGGTGACTGATGTGAGGTCTGTGATGATCACGATGTATTAAATATGTGCTGTGATCAGTGGGGTGAAAGATGAAGAGCTGAAAGTGAAGCCCACTGATCTAGAAGGGCCCGTAGATCCCCTGTGTCTAGCACAGTGTCTAGGTCGGGTTTTCCCTTGATAAGATAAAGAAATCGTCTATATGCGCAAAGGTTTAAAGGGTGAAAATATATAGCTGTAACACATAGTTGCACTCAGAAGAGGAGAACGATTGAGATAAGTAGGAGCAGGGGTGCCAATCCCCGTTTGTATCAGTTTGTAACAGAATACCCTCCGACACATATTTAGAAGCATCGGTGGCTATGGCAAAAGGGCGAGAGATATCAGGCATAAAGAGGATGGGCTTATGGAGGAACAACCTCTTGAGTTGTTCAAAGGTGGTTTGTTGGGTGACGGACCAAGACCAAGGCATGGTCTTCTTGGTGAGGTCAATGAGTGGTCAGGCAATGTTGGAGTAGCCAGGGATAAATCATCTATAGAAATTAGCAAATCCTAAGAAAGAATGGACATCTTTGACTTTCTGTGGCACAGGCCACTTAGTGATTCTGTCCAACTTGACGGGGTCCATAGCGAGTTGTCCTTCCTTGATGATCATCCCGAGGTATTCAACCTTGGAAGCGGCAAATTGGCATTTCTCCAGCTTGAGATGGAGGTCGAGTTCCGTCATCCATTGGAGGACACAGCGGGTACATTCGGTGTGGGTTTCATCATCTGGAGAGAAGATAAGGAGATTGTCCATATAAATAACTAACCATCCTTTGACAATCATATCACGGAAGGAATCGTTCATAAACTGTTGAAACGTCACGGGGAAGTTAGTCATTCTGAAAAACATTACCATTGGTTCAAAGAGGCCTTTGTGAGTAAGGAAGGCACCTTTCCATTGGTGTCCATCTTTTTTATGTACATTGTTATATCCCCATCATATGTCAAACTTGGTGAAAACACAAGCTCCCTTGAGTTTATCAAGGAGGTCAGAGATCAAGAGGAGTGGGTAGGCATCGTGAACAGTATGTTCAT